>JARWLC010000017.1:40075073-40338981 GCA_033318265.1 Phyllotis vaccarum | reverse complement strand
GGTTTGAAACAATGACACCCGAAGTTGATGAGTATTACATTAACATTTCCCAGGGAGACTAAACAAATGCCTATTCATTCCAGATGGGTACTCACCACAGTCCAAGTACAATTTCTCCTAAGTCTATCTCGGTGAGATCGAAGAGTTTATTGGAATTTCTTACAGAAAAAGAGTAAGATGTTACTTACAGGAACGTGGGTGACCTCCACAGCAGCTGCATGACAATGTCCCACTCCATTGAAGATGACAACCTCATGGAGTCCTGATTTCAATTAACCTTACAATTTCTAGATAGATTGGCACCTCCCAAGTTCATTTGCAGCTGTGTGTGTGTGGGGGGGGGGGGCTGAGACATAATAGTTGGGCTCACAGATGAGAGTGCCCTGATCATCCTTCCCTCCATCTACTGTGTGTGTGTATACGTGTGTATGGATGTGTGTGTGTATGGGTGTGAGTGTGTATAGGTGTGTGTGTTGCACACCTTCGTGTGTATGGGTATGTGGCATGCTACTGGCTGCATTACCATACCATAGACCTGGATACCATTGTATTGATTTTTATATGCCATGGCTGCTGGGCCAAGTTCAAGAACACATCCCCTTGTGATATGAAGTACTGGGGGGGGGGGAGGATAAAGAAATATGGTAGAATTTTGCTTAAATTTTTGTATTTTGTATGGATACAGGGTGTCCTTGATTGCCTGAGCCTATCAGTTGTTTCTTTCCCCAGCTAGTTCTCCAGGTGTGACAGTTAATCTTGATAATCAGTTTGGTTGGATTGAGGGACACTTTGGAGATAGTAAGTTATACTTCTGGGTGTGTCTGTGAGGGTCTTTCAGACATGGTGAATTCAAAGGACCCTGACTTAATCAATAGCAAGACATTCAATGCAGCATGATGCCAACTGTTACTCCCAGAGTTCCTGCTCAAAAACTGTGAAATCAAGTTACAAAAAGAAAAAAATCGCGAAAACAACAAAAATCTTACCTGTTTTAAGTAAGTTTGCAGGTTTTGTGTTGGGCCTCACAAAGCAATTGTTGGCTCGAAGTGATCAAAGGTGACCTATAGGCAGTACAGTGGACAAATCTGGACCCATTGATAGAGTCAAACTTAACTAGACTCCAGGGAAGCGACAGGATTCAGGAAGTTAGATCAGGATTCAGGAAGTTAGATCCTGGTTGGAGGAAGTAAGTTGGTGGGGGTATGCCTTAAAATTACATTTTGGCCTGGGAGCATCCCAGCACTTGGGAGACAGAGGCAGAGGCTGTAGATCCCGTGAGTTTGATGCTTGCCTGGTAGAGAGGATAGGACAGCCAGAACTACACAGGAAATCCCTGTGTTGAAATACGCACACGCGCGCGCACACACACACACACACACACACACACACACACACACACACACACCTGAGCCCCTTCCTGTTACTCTTGTTCATTTCCTGGTTGTGAGGAAGTGAGAAGCTCTATTTTTCATGCCTTTCTTCAGTGGAGTTTCTGCCTTCCCATGGACCCAAAAGCAATGGACCGTGGATAGAAAGCCCTGAAACTGTGAGCCAAAATAGACTCTCCTCTTTATAGTGTTTCTCTCAAGAATTTGTTACAGGGATAAAATGAAACAAAGAAACAACAAAAACCCCAAACCCTTATGCACTAGATCATATCTTCATCTTAATGGAAGGGTGAACTTGAATGTAAACTTGAGGCTAATTGAAAAGTCTGAGAAATTAAATTGTCAGGAGTGAGAGCGGGGTGGACCAAGAGGCACGTACCTGCTAAGAGTTCTCAGCCATGTGCATTTGGGAAATACTGAGGCTGTGGCTGTAGAATGATGAGGATGTTGGTTTTGCACGTGAGATCAGACATACACTACCAGATGCCACACTAGCGTTTTATTTAGGGGAGTTGCCGAGTGAGTACGAGGGAGAGAAGCAGAAGAGAAAGAGAGACTTTCAAGTGGCATCTCCTTTTAAGAGAGTGGATGGGCACAGACCTAGGTGTAGGGGATTGTGTTGTTTCATGGTAAATAATTGTCCCACCCACTGGTTTAATAAAAAGCTCTGATTGGCCAAAGGCAGGCAGGAAGTGTGGGCGGGGCTACCAGACTAAGAAAACTCTTGAGAACAGGAAGCACAGGCAGAATGCCGAGAGAAGCCGAAGAAGCAGAGAACAACCATGCTGCTGTGAGAAAAGGTACCAAGCCCATGGCTGAACAGGTTAAGAGTCATGGGTTAGTTTAAGGGTGGAGAGCTAGCAAGTGATATGCCTGAGCCTTTGGCCGATTCAGCCTAAAACTTGTAAGCCTCTGTGTGTCTCTGAGCGTCTGGGCATCTGCGGGTCTAAACCTTGAGTCAAGGCCCGAAAGTCAGGGCCAGAAACTCCTACTACACCTAGGGGCCCGCCATGTTGGGTTTACCACAGTGGAGCGTGGTAACATGAGTTTTTTTTCTATTATGGGCTGTAGAGGGCTAGCCTCTGAGCAGAATGACCATCATCTTCATCAGAGCAGCTATGACTATATGGAAGAGATCCTCAAAATCAGGCCTGTTGACTACTAACATTGTCCCATAAGAGGAGATATGGGGGGGGGGGTTCATTGAACCCTCTCCTGCTCTCAAAGACTCCCTCCTGTATTTCCCAGCTGTCCCAATTCCATGTGTCAATAGGAAGTGCTAGAGAATATGGCACATAGGTTAACTGGAGGGGTTGGCACTCCATCTATGCAGATATGGGGAAGTTGTCATCCAAGCTGGGCTGACGCTTTCTGGTAACAAAGCAGCTGCTTTGGGCTCACCCATATCCCTGTAAGCAAACTCCTCATTTATACTTGTAAGTACGCCCCAATGAACTCGCTCATTCCACCAAGTTAGAATTTGTGGAAACATCCTTTGGTTTCTGTTGGTAGCTGTTCTAGTTAGCTTTCTGCTCCTGTGATAGACATCATAACCGAAAGCACCTTGGGGAGAAAAGGGTATTTTTTTGTTTGTTTTGGCTTACTATCTTGCTCACAGTATATCAGTGAAGCATGCCAAGATAGAAGCTCAACAAGGCAGGAACCTGAAGAACGGAGGGTAACCGTGTACTGGCTTGCTCAGCCGACTTTTTATTCTACAGAGAATCATATACCCAAGGGTGGCACCACCTGCTGTGGGCTGTGCCCTCCTATTTCAATCAAGAAAATGCCCTCTATACATGCCCACAGGCCAATCTGAAGGAGGCAATTTCTCAGCTTCACTCTCTCTTCCCAGGTGTCTCTAGCTTGTATCAAGTTGAGGAAAACTAGCCAGCATGTAATTTATAAGAAAGTTATAGGAAATAGTCTCTTCAGTGTTGGCTGAGATGTGATACTCAGCCTTTAAAAAACACTTTATTATTTTTTAATTTTTGAAATTAAAATATACTTACATAATTTCCCTCATTTCCATCCTTCCTACAACCTTTTCCACATACCCTCCCTGCTATCTCTCTCAAATTCATGGCCTTTGGCGTCTTTTTCCTTGGTTGCTGTTATATATGTCTAAACATATAAATACAGCCTGACTGGTCTGTATAATGTCTCTTGGATATTTGTTATTTCAGGCCAAGCACTCAGACACATCTGAATATGGGTTTCTGGAATCCATTGTATACTTACCTATGAGGGGACTTCCATGCTTACACCTGGGCTCTGACACTGGATTCTCTACAGTCAACTCTTGTTTTATTTGGTTTTTGGTTTTGAAAACGAGTTTCTCTGTGTAACCCTGGCTGTCCTGGAACCATTTTGTAGACCAGGCTGGCCTTGAACTCACAGAGATTTCTCTGCCTCTGCCCCCAAGTGCAGATTAAAGATCAAAGGCATGCACCACTACTGCCCAGCTTTACGGTCACTTCTAAGAATGTCTCAAGAGCTTGGGCTTTAATTTTCACGTAGGTTCGTTAGCACTTATTGTGAATCCCTATGGAATCTGTGACTGGATGACTTCATATTAATGCTGCACAACCCGCCTCTCCCTCTTTGTGTATGCCTTCACATACGCATCTGTTCTGTGCTGTGAGTTTCTGTGTATATGTGGACATGCTGATGTACATGATGCACACATATGTGGAGATCGGAAATCCACATCGGGTCTCATCACACCGTGTCTTTTGAGTTAGGATCTTTAATGAATCTGTTGGTCACTTAAACAGCTAGACTGGCTGGCCAGCAAGCCCTAGGGATCTGCCTGTCTGTTTTCCCTGCTCTTGGGCTACAGATGTGCAATGCCACTCTTGACTTTTACATGGGCTCTAGGGATCCAAAAGGTTCTCATGCTGGTGTACGAAATCTTCTCAACCCTGCAGACTCCCCATCTTGAGAGTGTGGAATGAAGTCACAGAAGACAGGCTATGGTGGTTCTCAGAGCAGAGGAAACTTGGTTTGGGGGATTCTATACATTCCACTGAAATCTTCTGGCCCTCAGAAGGGAAGGGGGGGCAGGCTGGAGAGATGGCTTGAGGTTAGAGCATAGACTGCTCTTTCAGAGGTCCTGAGTTCAATTCCCAGCAACCACATGGTGGTTCACAACAATCTGTAATGAGATCTGGTGCCCTCTTCTGTCATGCAGCGGACCATTGTAAAATAAAGAAATAAATACATCTATCTTGAAAAAAGAGAGAGAGAAGGGAATGGGGGGCTGTCTGAGAGCTTTCAAATGCTAGCTAGTGCTGTAGCAGGGCAAGCATGTAATCCCAATACTCCAGAGATGGTGGAGAGAATAGCCTCCAAGGTCGTTTTTGATTACATAGAGAGTTGGAGGCCATGGGGTTTTATGAGATCCTGTCAAAAGAAAAATAGGAAGGAAGGAAAGGAGAAAGAGAGGGAAGGAGGGAGGGAGAGAAGGAGGGAGGGAAGGAAGAAGGAAGGAAGGAGGGAGGGAGGGAGGGAAGGAAGGAAGGAGGGAAGGAAGGAAGGAGGGAGGGAAGGAGGGAGGGAAGGAGGGAAGGGAGGAGGGAAGGGAGGAGGGAGGGAAGGAAGGAGGGAAGGAAGGGAGGAGGGAAGGAAGAAGGAAGGAAGGAGGGAAGGAAGAAGGAAGGAGGGAGGGAGGGAAGGAGGGAGGGAGGAAGGAAGGGAGGAGGGAAGGGAGGAGGGAAGGGAGGAGGGAGGGAAGGAAGAAGGAAGGAGGGGAGGGAAGGAAGGAGGGAGGAGGGAGGGAAGGAAGGAGGGAAGAAGGGAGGGAAGGAGGAAGGGAAGGAAGGAGGGAAGGAGGGAAGGAAGGAGGGAAGGAGGGAGGGAAGAAGGGAGGGAAGGAGGGAGGGAGGGAGGGAAGGAAGGAGGGAAGGAGGGAGGGAAGGAAGGAAGGAGGGAGGGAGAGAAGGAAGGAAGGAAGGAGGGAGGGAGGGAGGGAAGGAGGGAGGAAGGAAGGGCTGGTGATATATGGTAGTAGGTAAAACTGCTTCCAAACCTGCCAGCTTGAGTTTGATCTCTGGGCCCACATGATAGGAGAGGACTGACTTTCAAAAGTCGTCTTCTTCTAAAGACGCACATTCATATAGACAATCAGTATATAAACGTAATAAAAACATAAAATGAATGAAAGAGGGACAAGGAACTAGGGAAAATCCTGGCCGTGGCAGGTGACATTTTGAGCAGATGGTCTAACAGGGTTCGAGTATCTCATAGCCCTCCTGCCTTAGGCTCAGAGCTGTTTGTAATCCGTAATCCCCTGCTGCCAGCCAGCTTTGGCTTTGACCTTGTAGGAAACACATGTAGCACTCGGCTGCTGAGCACATTTCGATCTCGACAAGAAGCCACAAGGGTGTGGACCTGCTCTGTCAAGCAGAAAGCAGAAAGGGTATTATGGGATGTCAAGTCCAGGCTTGGTCCTGATGGAGATGTGGGGAGGGAGATTCAGAGGAAGGCAAGGGGTGAGTGAGTGGGTGCCCCTGAGACTGGGTAGGAACTGCAGACATTTTGGCTTGCGATTTTACTTTGCTTGTAAACTATTTGCCCTTGGGCGAATAGAAAGACTTCTCCAGTGTCTGTTCCCTTTGGGTTAAAACAGATAAAAACCAAGCAGGCCTACGGTTCAGGGAGCCAGCCGAGCGCTGGGACAGGGGCTGCTGCTGTCCATTTACCTCCCTTCTCAATCTTAGTCCTCTTCTTCCTTCCCTCCCACCCTCCCTCCTTCCATCCCCTCCCCCACCCTCCCTCCTTCCATCCCCTCCCCCACCTTCCCCCTTCTATCCCCTCCCCCTCCCTCCTTCTATCCCCCTCCTTCCATGCTTCCCCCACCCTCCCTCCTTCCATCGCCCTCCCTCACCTTCCCTCTTTCCATGCCTCCCTCCCCCTCCCTCCTCCCATCTCTGTCCCCTTCCCTCTCTCTATTTCCCTTCCCTCCCCCTCCCTCCTTCCATCCCCTCCCCCACCTTCCCCCTTCCATCCCCTCCCCCTCCTTCCCCCTTCCATCCCCTCCCCCTCCCTCCTTCTATCCCCCTCCTTCCATGCTTCCCCCACCCTCCCTCCTTCCATCCCCTCCCCCACCTTCCCCCTTCCATCCCCTCCCCCTCCCTCCTTCTATCCCCCTCCTTCCATGCTTCCCCCACCCTCCCTCCTTCCATCGCCCTCCCTCACCTTCCCTCTTTCCATGCCTCCCTCCCCCTCCCTCCTCCCATCTCTGTCCCCTTCCCTCTCTCTATTTCCCTTCCCTCCCCCTCCCTCCTTCCATCCCCTCCCCCACCTTCCCCTTCCATCCCCTCCCCCCTCCTTCCCCCTTCCATCCCCTCCCCCTCCCTCCTTCTATGCCCCTCCTTCCATGCTTCCACCACCCTCCCTCCTTCCATCGCCCTCCCTCACCTTCCCTCTTTCCATGCCTCCCTCCCCCTCCCTCCTCCCATCTCTGTCCCCTTCCCTCTCTCTATTTCCCTTCCCTCCCCCTCCTTCTATCTTCTCCCCTCCCTCCATCTTCCCATTCCTTCCCCCTCTCTCTTCCTTTTCTCCCCCCCCCCCCCCCGCCTACCCTTCCCTTCCTTCCCTCTTCTCATTTTCTCTCTCCTTCTTTCCTTCCCTCTTCCCTCTCTCTTTCCCCCCTCCTTCCCCCTCCTTCCCCCTCCTTCCCCCCCTCTGCTTCCTTCTTTCTGTTTCTCTCTCTCTTCTTCCCGCCCCTTTCTCTTTTTTCTCCTCGATTTCCTCTTCTCCACCCTCTTTCCTTCCCTCCTCCCTTCCCTTGTCTCTGTCCTACTTCCCCTACGTGCCCAGAACACCCAGAAGGGTAGAAGAGGTGGAGGACTTGTCCCTACCTTCTCCCGGAGCTCCATAGACCCGGGAGAAACCTGCAGACAGCACGACAACTTGGCTCATTCCCCTTTTTATCTTGTACTTGTCTCTGCAAAAGAAGAGACATTCTTTTTCATTCTGTTTTCTCCTGTCTTCATAAAAACCAAGCTTACAGCATCACTCACCTGAAACAGGAGTGCTTTTGATCCTTGTGGGGCTCTGGGGGGTCTGATTTGGGATCTCAGGGTGAGGGGGGTGTTGGTGGAAGAGCTGGAGAATCCTACACTAGGCAGGGTGGGAAGGCGGTGCTTGGATCTGACAGCCAGATGAGTGTGCTTGGCTGGGTTTGGCAGATCTTTCCAGATTTATTTGGCTTCAGCTGGATCCCTGTGTTTCAGTTAAGAGAGGCTGTTCTGCCCTCCCACTGGGGATGGTGTGGGGGATAAATATACATTACTCCCCTCCCCTTTTTTCCCTAGCCAGGCCCCGTGGTACATGCTTGTGACTCTAGCATGATTGAAGTGAAGGATTACAAGTTCAAAGCCAGCCCCTGTTACATAGCAAGAGCTAGGTAGGTATAAGTAGGGGTGAGATATTTGATCACTCAAGGGTCCAGAGAGGCCAGATAGTTTTCCTACAGTTGCTGAAGGTGGGAGAGAAAGGGGCTTGCTTAAAGAAGATTCTCAGAAACGGTTGGTTTCTTACCAACTTACTTACCAACTGATTATGACATATCACTCTCTGTGGATGTCACCTTGCTGTGAGCTGAGAAATGACGGCAGGCACTGGATGGCTTTTCCTGTGGAGAGGTAAAGAAAAAAGGGTGGCTGGAGAGTAGAGTGTGGGGGATACTTCAGGCACCAAGGTCATCAGGTGGACTGGACACCTTTAATCTTAGTCTTCAAGGAGCAGAGGCGGACAGATCTGAGACAGCAAGACTTTAAGGTTCCAACCTTCCCCAGCTCTCTTGTGCACTTAAATTTCCAAGAGTGACTTCTTCTCTCTTAACTAACTGCCACCACGATCTACATGTCCCTGGCCCGAGTCTTTGTTTCATAGCACACAGACTTGAAAATCTTGGCAGGTGTCCCCATGGACCTAGAACCAGACCCACAGCAGGAAGAGGCAGCTGTACACCACGTCAAAGAAAGAGATGACATTCCTGCTGCTGGCTGCTCTTGGGGCAAGGGAGATGGTGTCCTGTATGGAGGTGGAAGTCAAAACAGAAGCACTGTTTTATCTTCAACAGAGGAACTGGACCTTAATGCAAACGTGATTGCTATTGAGGGTTATATTTTTTTCCGAGACAGAAGTTCCCTGTGTAGTCCAGGCTGGCCTCGAACTCCTGATCTTCCTGTCTCCACCTACCAAGTGCTAGGATAGGTATGCCCTTGATTTTCTTCTCTCCCATTCTCTGCCTCCCCCTTCCCCCCTTCTCTAAGAGAGAGTCTTGATACATGCAACGGGAAAGGTCTGCATTTTTGGTGGTTGGTTTTCCTGCTCTGGACAAGGTGGGTTGGTCCAGCAGTGGGGCTCATCTGGAGGCTTTCCTGAGGCACGTTACAAAGTATAGTGGCTCACGCTTGTAACCTCAGCACACAGGAGACTATGACAGGAAGATTACCACAAGCTCTCTTGGCTATAGAGTGAATTCCAAGTCAGCCTGGATTGGCTACAATAAATGGGACTCTGTCTCCAGCCCTCTGCCAGCCTGCCTGCTGTCTTTCTCTGAAGGTTATGACAGGAAGGTAGGTGGGGCTTATGATCTGTTCACAGGGTCTCATCCTAGGCTGAGACTTGTTTACAATGTAACACACAAGAGGATCTTTAGAATGACTCTCTGGGTGATGCCAGGCAATGAAATCCAGAGGAAAAGTGGGAGGTAGGATGCACCCTGGAGCAATGGAAGGGGGTTACAGAGGAGGCTCCAGGGAAACATCCCAAATCCAGAAGGAAGGATGGGTGAAGACAGCTGAGCAGGAGTGTGGTGTGACCACAAGAGCCCTCAAAAGCCAAAGTGACAAGGCCCATGTGGGCACAGGTTGGATGTGTGATAGATGGATGTGATAGATTGACTCATCTGTGTCTTGCAGCCAGCAGGAAGTGGTTGGGTGGTTTGATGGCACGGGGGCGTGACAGGCTGAAAGGGTGTTAACATTGGAGCAGTGTTATTATGAGACAGTTGGCAGAGTGTGGGTTGGGCTGGAGGAAAAGATAACAGGCAGAAGCATAGGTGGGAAGCTCCTGTGACATCCAGTGGGCTTTGGGGAGCTGGGGGTGTGGGGGGCTGATACAGTGAACGAGGGGGAGAGGGGCTGGAGACTTCCTGTCCGGAAGGCTTTGGCTTCTCACTGTTTTATCTTGGGAGTTTGATGAAGGATTTCACCCTATTCAAGAATTCTGCTGCTTGAAATAAAACCGGAAGCCAGGTGTGGCGGTATCAGCACTTGGGGGATGGCAGCAGCAGAATCAGGTGTTCAAGGTCACCCTTGCTAGTCAGAGGACAACTTTTTCGAGTCATCTTTCTCCTCCTTCTGAGTGGGTTCTGGGTACAGCACTCAGGTTGTCAGGCTTGGCAGCAAGTCCTTTAACCCACTGAGCCACCTTGCTATCCCTGGGCTTTCTTTTTCTGGAGTTCCATGTTTACAGGTCACTAACATCACGCTTGTTTTGAGAAGTATGGCTGAAGCTCTCTGGTCATGGTAACTAGAGACAGATAGAGCCTCACTATGAAGCTCCAGCTACCGTACAACAGTTGAGTCTGAGAGCAGGAATGATTGGACCATCACTCTCAAGCTTTTCCTGCTTCTCTGGTGCCTCTCCTAAGCCCAACTTCCCCTCAGTGGGTACTGTATCTAAATGCCTTGTTTTGGCATCATGTCACATGTATGTAATCTTACATGTATGCGTGCATGCATGCACGTGCATGGGTGCATGTTTGCGTGCGTGCATGTGTGTGTGTGTGTATATATGCGTGTGTTTGTGTGTATGTGTGTGTATATTTGTGTGTATGTGTGTGTTTGTATATATGTGTGTGTATGTGTGTGTGTTTGTGTATATGTGTGTGTGTGCATGTGTGTTTGTGTATATATGTGTGTGTATATGTAGAGGTCAAAGGGCAACTTCAGATCTTATTCGTCATGCACCATGTATCTCCTTTGAGACAGAATCTCTAGTTGGCCTAGAACTTGCTTGGGTTTGGGCTATCTGACTAGCAAGTTCTAGGAGTACTTTGATTTTACCCCATCTCCTCACAGTGTTGGGATTGCAACAACACAGCACTATACCTACCCTTTAAAAAAAAGGTTCTGGGTTATTGAACACAGGTCCTCAAGCTTGAAAGGCAAGCCCTTTACCTTCTGAGTCATCTTCTTAGCCCTGGAAGCTACCTTTAAGGTAAGTACTGTCCTATAGGGACAGGGCTGGCTCCTTTTAAGTGGTGTGCTGGTAAGATGCTTAATAAATGGCTTCCTGGAAAAGATAAAATACCCTTGTTTATAGTGTTTGCTGATTTCTGTGGTGGAAAGTCTCCCACTGTGGCTAATTTTAGGCTACCAAGGGGATGTTGCAGAAGCCAAAAAGAGATGTGTAGCTCTGACTTTTGCGAATGAGCTTCAGCACATTCTGTTGTTCTGAATGTCTGAATGCAGACATCATGGTGCTGGGCGCACACAGTAGGACCGAAGGAATTGTTTGCTCATCGACATCCTCATTCTGAGACCAAACAGGAAATGGAAAGCCAGAGAGAAGTTAGGCTCAGATCCACAGCTCCAGGGTGTGTAGTGAGTACCAAAAAGGGCTATGTTTTCTGTGAGTGTGTGTGTGTGTGTGTGTGTGTGTGTGTGTGTGTGTGTGTAGGGGCTCACCACAACATGAGGAACTGTATTAAAGGGTTGCAGCATGAGGAAGGTTGGGAACCACTGCTCTAGTCCCACATCCGAAACCTTGAAAGCTCTGTGATTGTGTTGGCTCATATCAACGACTGGCATCACATACATGCTTCTCCATTATGGGCTTCTCAAGCACATGGGGCATACCTTGTTTTTTATCTTTGGTACCAAGCTATGTTCAGCACATAGTAGGTATACAATATCATGCCTAACCACACTGGGCATTTCATTTCCACACTCCTCCTTTCTCCGATTCCTTGAATGATCTGGAATTGGCCGCAATTCCAATCCTTCCCTTCCCATCTGTATTTAAACCAATAGTGAGAAGTTTATTTGATGGACAGTTGTCCTTCCAGGCAGATGAAAGTGGCGATTCAGCCTTTTTTTATTTTATTTTTTTCTTATCACTCCTTGCATGTGTCAGAATATTTGAAGATGGTATGTGTGGGAGCTCCAGCTCTCTGGTGACTTCTCTCCATTTAATTAGCCTGACCTTCTGTGCTAATCCCCTTGGATGTCCCTGGCTCCCTCCTTCCACTCCTGTATCACATTCAGGCTTCTCCCTTCATCAGCAAAAGGCCAACTGCTCGGCTCAGCCTGTAGCATAATTCACAGCTTGGCTCTTGAAAATGAACTTTCACTTAGATGGAGCTGCTCTTAGCATTAAAATTGGCCTGAGTGAGCCAGAAGAGTTTATCTTGGAGCCAGCATGGGGTCTGTTCCTCCAAGTCAAATATTTCTTTTTAAAAGTAGAATGAGCTTCAGTGAGGCACTACCAACTGCTTCCTAAAATACCCGGGATATCTTTAAACATTAGCATTTAGTTACAGTGCCGAAGGCCTGTTGGAAAGTTTATAATCCCCCATCTCCCCCACCCCGAAAAACTAGGGCTTCCATGAAGGCTTTTATTTCAGGACATGAAATCTCTCTATTCAAAAGAGGAGGATGACACAGCTCGGTACTGGGCTAATCAAACACTCATTTATTTTCAGTTCACCCCCCTAGGATTTTATGAATGAGGTAGAGTCTACTTGAGAAAGATCCAGAAAATCAACATGGTACCCCTGGAGCTTCTGGTCTACAAGGATGCTGGGAAAATTCTAGGGAGTTTAATGCTTTCATTTCAAACCCTCCTGTCCAGGTTGTGAACTGTATGATTCTTCTGTGCATTTTCTATTTCTCCTGCTATTTTGTATTAAATATATACACTCTGTGTACAAGGGAATGACCCCTTTTAGCAGTTTCAGGTGGGGGCAACTTACGTCATAGACTTATTATATACTTATTGATAGCCTGTTGTACTAGCATACTTTCTGTTACCGTAACACACACATCAGAGATTAAATGCTTTGTAAAGAAAAGAAATTTATTTAGCTCACAGATCTGAAGGCTAAAATCCAAGATTGTGAGGCACCATCTGTTCAGCCTTTGGTAAGAGAAGAGCTACCCTAAATGTTGGTAGCTGTAGCACTGTTCCATGGGCTGGGGTCCTGGGGTCCTGGGGTCCTGGGGTCCTGGGGTCCTGGGGTCTCGGGGTCCTGGGCTGGATAAAAAGGAAAAGGCAAATACCGTACCAGTGTTCCTATGTTTCCACTCTGTGTGAGTGACGTGACTGTTTTCCGTTCCTGCTGCCCTGATTTCCCTGCCATGGTGGACTTCATCATCAAACACTGAATGAGTGACAGTAAAGCCTACCTCCCTCACACTGTCTTCATCACACATTTGATCACAGGCACAAGAAAAGTAACTATTCTGCAGAGTAATGTTTACCTACCTCAGAACCCTTTGGATCCCCTTGACTGGAGGATATGATGGTTTCTTCAAGCAGACAGTCCCTTGGGAGAAAAAGAAAAATGACTATATTATAAAATGCCAATGTCCTTCTCAATGCTAGTGAGGCTGGCAGTTAGTCTGACTACTCCTAGAATACATGTCATCCTAAGAAAGCATAGACGTATCGCAAACCTCTAGGGGCAAGGATGAAAGCTTCCCTGGTCATCAATAGTATATATCTCTTGTCAAGCCCAGAGGCAAGAAAGAGGCTGAATTGGGGAGGTGATTTGTAACTGAGTCTTGGGAGAGAAATGGATAAAAAGCCTAGGGACCTTGTACCTGGAAGAGAGAGGGCTGACTAGGAATTAAGTCACAGGGTTTTTTTTTTTTTTTTTTAATTCAAGGACTATTGTATTTTAATAGCATGTTTGTTCCTGGTAGACCCTCAGAGCAGTGATACCAATAATGGATGGACATAAAATGGAGCTTAAACCTAGAAGAACAGAAGTATATATGTGCCACTGATAGAGCTGTTAAGAGATGGGCATTAGAGTTTTGCTGTGAATTCACTGGGAAATGTCCCTCATAGGCTCCCATACTGAATGCTTTGGTCTCCATATGGTGGTACTACTGTGTTGGAAGGTAGTGAAAACATCATGAGGCGGGAACTAGCATGCGGGAGGAGGCCCGGTCCTGATTTCCACCCCTTCCCTCCTTCTTTGCTTACTGCCTGCCATGTATTGAATAGCTAGCTCTCTCTGCCAAATGCTACCACCGCCATGATGTTTTGTCTTTCCATGGCTCCAGAGTCCAAGAGCCGAAGACTGTGGTTTGAAACATCTGAAACAGTGAGCTGAAATCAATCTTTAATCTCTTCAGATTGTTTCTATCTAGTTGCTCAGAGCAATGTGAAACGTAGCTAACAGCTTGCATCAGTGGGTGTGAACACCTCTATCATTGAAAGGATCTAATCAGTTATACACTGCTTAAGTGCTTAGTGGGAAGGCTGATGAGCAAAACTAACTAGTACTACATAGCCTTGGGTTTACATGTATTGTGTGCACATGTATGTGCCGTAGCATGCGTGGAGATCAGAGGGAAATTTGCTGGAATCAGTTTTTCTTTCTACCATTTGGGGGGGTCAAAGGATCAGACTCAGGTCGTCAGGCTTGGAAGCGAGGGCCGTTACCCACTGAGCACACTTATCAGTGCCGGTCTTGGGTTTAAATACCTGTGCTTCAATTTTCTTCTTCCTCAAGGCTGTGTGATTTTTGAGAAGCCAAATGTCATTTTTCAACAAACTACCTTGGTTTTGAATAATGATAACCCCATCCCCATGCTTGCCTGTGTGTTGACTGTTGCTATTATCAATATTCTTTGATTATAACAGATGCATAATGTGAAATATATTTATAAGTTGATTTTTTTTTGAAACAGGGCCTCCTGTAGCTGAGGATGATTTTGACTTCAGATAGCCTTGTCTCTATCTCAAATTACATGTGTAAACCACTGTTGTATTACAGTTTTCCTGTTAAGATGGGACACAGATGTCTATCCATTCTAGAGAGGAAAACGATTACAGATCGAAGTAATGATGCCACCAAAGTTCAATTTGGGATGGTAATGAGTTTTGAGGTGATTACTGATAGAAGTGAGGGGTTACTTACAAGGTCAGAAGTGACACAAAGGCAGCTGCATCATTGAAAATCCCACCCCAGCATGGGTACAAAATGGAATCCGAGAGCTGTTTGCATGGCTTACACAGACCTCAACAGGTCAGAGACTCTTTTCCAGGCAGCTTGGCTGATCAGTCTCTTTATCACCTTACTGCTTATGTAACTTTGGGGAATTACTCTCTATGCAGTGCATCTGATCAGTTTCAGGGACTTCCTGGGACATGGGAATTGTTTACTTCCTGAGTCTTTTTGTTTGTTGCTTGTTTGTTTTTTTAGCCAGGGTTTTACTGTGGTAGCCTGGGTTGTCCTAGATCTCATTCTGTAGACCAGGCTAACCTTGAACTCCCAGAGATTTGCCTGCCTTTGCTTCCCAAGTGCTGACACTGCCCAGCTTACTTCCTAAGTCTTAATGAGCCTCCTTTAGAATTCTTGAGTTTTAACTAGCTTCCTTACAGAATGAAATATTTCAACTTGGAGTAAATTACTATCCAATAGCCACTGTGCATGGTTTATATTGTTTTTGTGGTGAAACTCAGTGACTCCTGTATGGTAAACAAGTGTTCTACCAACTGAACTATAACCCTTACCTTCCTGCTACTTATAAAAACCAGTTGCTTCTCCCCACCCCCAGTAAAACTGCATGCTATAATATGCTGGCAATGGTTTTACATACCTGTTTAGTGTTGCTTGATTGAGTTAAGAGGCCTTTGGAGAGGTTGTCCTACACCAGCTAAGTTAAAGTGTATCTGTGTTATTTATACAGCAGTCAGGCCATCTAGCAACATGTTTCTTACAACTTTTCCCACTGGCAAGCAAGGCGTTACTGTTCTTGAAAATAGGTGTATGAGCACAGTAGTACAGTGCATGTCTCTTATCCCAGCATTTGGGATCTGAGGCAGGAGGACTGCAGGGTCACAGCAAGCCTGTATTACATAGCTCAACCATGCTTCAGAATGTCCCTTTCCCCAAAGGGATAATAGAGATAAAGAGCAGGAATTGAGGAAGGATTCTAGGATGCGTGGAACATAGCTGTGCCCACCTCCAAAATTATTTTCTCTAACTCTGTCCCTTCCTCCTCCACTGCCACCAACTCTGCAGCTGCCTCCCCTCCTCCCTTCTCTCCCTCCTCCTTATCCTTTCTGGTTTTTCAAAGGGTCACACTAGGTAGTCTTGCCTGAATTGGGACTTTACATGCAGACTAGGCTGGCCTTGAACGCTTAAGGACCTTCCTGCCTCTGTCTACTGAGTACTGGGATTATAAGTATGCGCCACCATATCCAGCAACACAGTCTTTAAATTACACATGGAATATTGTGAAGCCATAGAAGTCTTTTGGTATGCACACTGAGAAGTATGAATATAAGAGCTGAGTTTTACTTTTTTTCTTTATCTTTAAGAGTGATGCTCTCATATTAGTGAATTTTTCCTTACCATGGAATCTACTGGGGCTACCAGCCTTCGCCCTCCCCTCCCCTTCCTCCCACCCCATCCTGCCTTTCTTCTTTCATTTCCTCCTCTTAACCTTCTGGAAAATCTCAAACATATACACAAAGGAGAGAAAGCATAATGAACCTTGATAAAGAGTTCCTTTAAACACCTCTCCTTCGGAACATTTATGATAATTGCTTGGGAAGTGTAGAAAGGCTCCATTTTTGTGGAAAGTGTAGAATAAATATATTTTATAAAATGACTCTCGGGAGATATGTACACACAATAAGGCTATAAAGATCTTCTAACCTAATGAAAACCAGTAACTCCAGCAGCATAGCAATATTATGAAGTTTCCTTCTCTATTTGCTTAATTCAATTATTTGTTTATTTGTCTTTGTGAGAATCTGAATCAAAGGCAACACACTGAAGATACTCTGATTTTTGAGTAGCTTGTTGGGAAGTGTGACAGATGGTACGCCTGGCCATGGGCTATTGACCTTAGCTCACCGATCCAAGATTCCATAGAACCAACCTAGTGAACCATTATTTCTTCTGTTACTTTATTTTTTGAGACAGGGTCCCCCTGTATAGTTCAGGCTAGCCTAGAAACCGTGGCAATCCTCCTGCCTCAGCCTCCCAAATGATAGGACTACAGATGTGTATAACCGCATCCATCTTAAGGCAAGGTTTAATAGGAATCCCCTAACCCCACCTACACTCAGTGTTCCGGATCTCAAGGCTGTGGTTATTGTATGGTTTGAGTGAGTCCCACATGGGCTTATGTGTTGGAAGCTAGGTTCTCCATGTGATGGTATTAGAAGACAACCTGGAACACTTAAAAGGGAGGGAACTGGGCTATTTGGGATACTACCCCTGGAAAGAATTAAGCTGTTCATGTAGAACCCCAATTAGTTTCTGAGAGTGAGCTGTTTAAACAGTGAGGTTGGCCTCTCCCCCACTCTTTGCCTTCCTGACTCTATTAGTCATTTTTACTGTCCTTGTGACAAAAACGTCAACCAAACAAGTTGAAAAGGATAAATTATTGTTCTCATTGTTTCTCAAGCTATAGTCCATCATGGTGGGAAGGTTGTCCTGGAGTCACACACGTCATCACCAATGGGAAGCAGGCCAATTTACATGATGGTGCACAGGAAGCAGCTTAATTCCCCTCATGGAAGAGAGGAGGCTGGTCAGCTCACATTATGGTGGATGGGAAACAGATCAATTAATATCATAGATGATAGAAGCAGGACCAGATGTAGGTCAGTTCACATCATGGCAGAAAGGAGGCAGATCCGTTCATTTATTTCACACTGTGGTGGATGGGATAGCAGATCAGTTCTCATTCAAATTATGGCACAGGCAAACAGAAAGGGATATGCTCAGGTGTCAGGACAAGATAGTTTCCAAGGACGTGACTTCAGTGACCTATTTCCTCCAATCAGTCATGGCCTTCCACAGCTTCATCTCCCGTAGTCTATTCCTAATAAGAACCCATTAATGGTTTAATCCATTGATTAGATCAGAAGCCTCATAATTTAATTGTCTTTAGAAATTCCTTCACAAACACACACACACAAGCGTGCTTTACTAATCTTCTAGATGCTTCTCAAACCATTCAAGTTGACAGTCATGAATAACTATCTTGTCCTTGAGAAAAGGTTACCCATTTCCAACAGAGGTCACTAGTGTTCACCCCATGATGTAAAAGTGTCTGCAGTTGGAGAGTGAGAAACTGGATGCTCAGCCATGGAGAGAACACTCAGTGGGGGAAAATCCAGTGGAATACCTAGTTTCCTGGTGGTTTCTACCTGATGTTGTGATCTCAAAATTCTGATCCCTCTTCTCCAGTTTCCAAGTGCTGCAATCACCTGTGTATGTTGCCATTATTGGCTGAAGTGGGACCTTAACAGTATTTACTTAATGGGTAAGGTTGTGTGAGTTAAACAGATCACATTTAAAGAGGAGAGCCATGTAGCCTGTGCCTGCGATGGTAGCATGAACATATAGTCCCCAGTACTGACAGAACCATGACTTCTAGGCTGGCTTGGTCTACATAATGAGTTCCAGAGCGGCCTGAGTTGCATAGTGCCTTTGAGGCCATCCTGGGCTACATAAGTTAGTTCCAGGAAGTTCTGAACTATACAGTGAGATCCTGCCTGAGTCCAGGCCTGTGATTCCATTCAATAAAGATGGTGATAAAGAATGTAGCTGTGCCTTGTGCTGTCACTAGTCAGATACCTACAGACTGGGTGGGTTGAGGCGTCTATGTGCATTAGTCACAGATACATTCGCCTGGCTCATGTCCCCAGGTTGCTAAGGACATCCAGGGATCCACACTGTTCTTTGCAATTCAGCAAGTGTTCAAAGGCACCTTGGAGCTGCATATTGTGTCTCTTGGACCTGTCGCCGTCAGGCTGCTCAGAAATTGGATTCTGTGGAGTGGAAACGTGTGGCTTGTTGGCACGGCAACTGGTTCAGAGCAGGGACATTTCCAGACAGAGAGAGCCTGCCTCTGTCAATTGGGTTACAGCCCTCATAAAAACCTGTTTATCTGTATTCTTTTCTGGATGCTTGGAGGCGTCAGGCCACCTCCAGTTCTAAGAGGGCAATGATCTCCATGCATGGGTGACTCCAGCTGCATGCTTTTCTTTGTATGCCCAACTCCCTAAGCATGGGGGCTGCTGGGCTTGGCTGTACTGGGTTAATAGCTTTCTGTTCCATGTGTTCACAGGGAGGGTTCCTGAATTCTCTCATTTTGCTTTTGGGTAAATGGAGAGAATCGTGGTTGTTGACATGACTGCCATCCATTTCCACTTACAAACCAGAAGGGTAAGGCTTGAGATGTGGCTTGATTGGTAGAGTGCTTGCTGTGCGGTTTCATTGATGGCATCAGGTAAACTGGCCACAGTGACAGAGTCTGTAACTCAAACACTCAGGAGGGGAAGGCAAAAAGATCAAAACTTCAAGGTCATTGTCCTATGCATAGCAAGTTCAAAGCCAGCCTGAGCTCTTTGAGAACCTGTCTCAAAACCAAAACAAAGCATAAATTCCCCCCAAAACAACCAAACAAAAATCAAGTAAAAAGCATCCTACCCACAAACCAAAAAGCAAAAAACGAGAACTGTAGCTTTTCAAAAATCCCATGTTTTGGTTGTGACAAATGGGAATTTATAGCAAGAGAGCTAGCTGCTGACCTGCTCAAATCTGTCCACAATGCTGTCATGAGGAAAATAAAATATGAAAGTTAGAGAATTTAGGCGCCCCAGGTGGCACAGTGAGAGTTGGTGGCTGATGGGAAATTATTGGCTTGCACTCGGTCTCTGCCATTTGCAGCCAGCATGATCCTAAGTGAACCTCTTTGAGCCTCCACTTGTATGGAGAAAGAGAATTTATAATGACATTGTATTGGAGCACCGGTGTGAAATTGTAAAGGATTAAATGGCCGCTAAGCGCTTTTTAAAGCTTAAAGCTTGGTACGGAAGTCTGGCTGTGAGAAGCCAGGCACGGTGGCAGCTGTCCATCATCTCAGTGCTTGAAATACAGAGGCAGCTGGTAGGGTATGTGCTCCAGGACAGCCTGGGCTACAGCATGAGGGACTATCTAAAAGTAAAACCCAGCACCCAGAATCTGGCTATGCAAACTAACTCGGAGTGTCTTTAAATAAGATTCTGACACTTGGTTGTAAAAGTTAGCAAGACGGTCCATTCTTCTCCTCTCTCTTTCCTTTCTTCTTCCCCTCTTCCCTCCTCCCCTCTTCCTTCCTCACGTTGTTCAACACAGCTTTATAAAGCAAGTTTCTGCTGGTGATCTAATCAGTGAAAAAGGAATAAAGCCTGTTTTTCTGAGCTGGCTTCTGTAGAGAGAGCTACAGATGAACCGTGGCACATCAGCTGATGTTAAGTGCCACACAGAGTACAGGAGGAGGCAGGATGGAGATGCAGGGATGTTCAGTGTCTCAGTTTTAAACACCATGTCAAGGAAGTCCCCACTGAGAGGATGACATTCCAGTAAATACTTGAAAAGGGGAGGAAGTGAACCGTGAAGCCATGGAGGAGGCTTTCCAGCCAGAAGGGAGTAGCATATGTAGATGTCCCCAGAGTACACAGATGTCCCTGGGGTGTGTGTAGATGTCCCCCAGAGTACACCTGTATGTGTACCGACCTGTCCATGGAGTTTCCTTGCAAAATGATGAGAGAACCAGGATCAGAGCACGGGAGCTCAGGGTCAGATCAAGGAAGGTCTTGAAGTCTCTCTCTCTGTGTGTGTCTGTGTGCGCACAAAGATATGTGTTCAAGTTAGATTACAACCTCAGTACCATTCATTCCTCCGGCACCATCTTCTTTTTTTTCCGAGACAGAGTCTCTGACTGGTCTAGAGTTTAGCAAGTAGGCTAGGCTGGTTGGGCAGTGAACTCTTAAGGATTCGCCTGTCTCTGTTTCCCCCAGCACAAGCCACACTCCTTGATCTTGCTTATACATGAGTCCTGGAGACCAAACTCGGCAAGGTGAACACTTTACTTACTTACTCACTGAGCCTTCTCTTCTCCCTGGCCCTTCTGTAGTTTGTTTTATTTTTAAACAGGCTGGGAAGCCACTCGGGCAGTAGTTTAGATATTGAGTCTTGGGGAAGCCATGTTGCTTTTTGCCTGCTCATCTTTGCTTCCTGCTGGAGATCCTGTCCCATTTGTATCATCCTTCGCTGACACGGGACCCCAGCTTCTTCAGACACCCGACACCAACTGAAAGCTCTTCAGGAATTCTACAGGCCATCAGCACCAGCATCACAAGATTGCTTCTGCATCCAGCTTTGTGGACTGATTAGCTACCAGTGTGCGGACAGCCGCTGTTGGAACCCCCAGCCCCTACTGTGTAAACTGTTCTACAAAATCTTTGTCATATATATTCATCCTGTCAGTTCTACACCGTCTCAAGGAGAAAGAAAAAGAGGAGGAAGAAGCAGGATTATATGGCAGCTGGGAAGGATGAGAAACCCCTTAACTGAGTGAGAAGACAGGCAGAGACCAGATGAGGGTGGGTACCCCCAACTCAGGGTTTGACCCATCAAGTCTGAGATGTCTGTTTGATGTCTCAGAAGGAATAGGTATCTGAACATATACGTCTAAGCCTGTGATTCATCCTTCAGTCACGCTAGGACGTGTGTCACCTCCCGCTAGTTCTCTTTGGAATTTTGCCCTTTACCGGACATGACATTTCTGTACTTTTCTGAGTCACGTAGGTGGTTGCTCATGTTTCACGCTTGGATCAGCGGCACCTCTCTCTCCCTCTCAGCTGTATTATTTCAGTTTATCCTTCACATAGCAGGGGCTGAGCATGAAGTAGCTTTCCGACTATGATGGGGGAATAGGTGGAGACCGTAAAGCCTCATTGACTTTTGAGAGGGAAGATCCCGAGTGTGCCTGTGTCAAACTTCTGATCCTCCTGATTCAGCCTTCCAAGTGCCTGGGATTGTAGTCATACACCATTACACTGGCTCTTTATATGTTTCCTTGAGACAAGATTTCACTGCGTCGCCCAGGTGGCATCAGATTTGTAACCCATTGTCTCGGCCATCCATGTGCTGGGATTTGGCTTGGCATATCATTATTTTTCTTAACAATTTACCCGAGGCTGGCTGTGTGCCGAATCTTTTGCTGAGGGTTTCAAAGCTTTTGTTTTCCAAATGTATGGGTGTATGTATGTGTGAGCATGTGTGCACATGTGGGTGCATACATGTGAAGGCTGGGAGCCAATCTCAGGTCTCATTCCTCAGATCTTGTCTGCCTTGCACTTTGAGACACAGTCTCTTTCTGGCTTAGATCTTGCCAAGTAGGCACGTTGTTCAGCTAGCCTCACAGATCCACTTGTCTCTGCCTCCCAAGTGTTTAGAGGACAAGCATACATTATCATGCCCTGAATTTTTAATGTAGGCTCTTGGGGTAGAACTCATGCTTGCACACAAGCACATTACCAGCCAAGGCATTTCCTCAGCCCAGTTTCCTAGCCTTTGGAGATGTCATTTAATCTTTATAGCCTCTTTTGAAGTGCTGTAAACAGCTCCATTTTACAGATGAGTAAACTGAGACTCAGAAAAGATATTTCTAAGCAGCCCCTTTAACGTGTAGAGAGCCTTGATCACGAGGATGCTGTTCAGAGTCACTGGCTGTGTGATTTTCTGCAAATCATTTACTTTTCCTGAGACTCAGCGGTTCCTACACATTTTGTCTTCTTGCTGGAGCTTAAAAGAGAACAATATATACAAGTGTGATTAATAAGATGTCCATTTAATTATAAGTATAAACTTTTTAATCCTTCCTCAATTCCATTGTTGTTAATCCAAATATCGCCATTCAGATTGTCAGAATCACTTTGCAATGGACAGTGTATGTAGCTTTATTATTTCTTAAATCTCTAAATATTCTTTGAGGCTGTGGGGTTATATACCTGCAATCCCAGCATTTGGGGTACAAAGGAAGGAAGACTGGGGATTGGGGGCTAGTCTGAGTCAAATTACAAGTTCAAGGACTATCAGAGCCACATCCTTTACACAATGCTCTATTACCAGACAGTGTCTATAACACCCCTCGTTGGGCCAGCAAGCTGGCTTGCCTGGTAAAGGTGCATGCTACCAAGGTTAGTCTAAATCCAGGAACCCACGCAGCAGGAAAACAGGCTCCTGTAATTTGTTCTTTGGCTTCCGCCAGTGTTGGTGCACCACACTGTGTCTCCCAACACAAAAGTAAACAGATAAAATATAATAAAATACTACTAGTAATACTCCGGTTTCTCTTTATATCGATTGTATCACCTTTCACTTTGTAAAATAATCCTGGCATCAGGGGTTATAACACTCTGTAAATGGACATTTCTTGGATCACGAGGAAATCTTTTGTTGGTTCCCCCCCCACCCCCAGGCTCTTCTGTAGTGCAGATTGACTTTGAACTTGATATGTAGCCACCAAAGATTACCTTGAACTCTTGATCCTCCTGCTTACATCTGGGATTACAGGTGTGAGCCACTATGCCCAGCTAAAGCTGAACATTTTGCACATGTCGGTTTACTGACTCTCTCTCTCTCTCTCTCTCTCTCTCTCTCTCTCTCTCTCTCTCTCTCTCTCTCTCGCTCATGAACTGTCAAGTTATTTCTCAGCTTATGTATTAGAGCCCTACCTTTCTTGTATTTGTGGGTGTTGGTTGTTTATATGCCATCGACACGGCCACTTTGTTTTATCTGTTGTGAGTATTTTCTCTGGATCTCTTCTCTTTGATTTCCAGTCACATAGAGAAGCTGTGTCAAGTGGCTGTTTATATTGTACAGACAGTTCTCTCTGCCGACTTTCAGCTTAAGCTATAAAGTTACAGTTCCTTGTACTTATATCAGCAGCACATATATGAGACAGTGGCCCTTGTTCAAGGATGATATGAATTCATGAACTGCCACATTGTGTGTGTGTGTGTGTGTGTGTGCATGCGTGCATGTGAGTACAGAAGACAAACTTTACTATTGTTCTCAGATGCTGTCTACGTTGTTCTTATGATACAGAGTCTCTCACTTGTCTAGAGCTTGACCAGCAGGCTAGACTAGTCAGGAAGACCCAGAGATCTGCCTGTCTTTACACTGTCTTACTTGGCTTTCTTTAAGATGAAGGCATGGGTTCAAGGCACTGAAATTAGGTCATCATGCTTCTGTGACAAACATTATACTCCAACCTGTTTCATATGTATATTTGAAAAATTGCATTTATTTATTTGGGAGAGGGGTGCCAGGTGTGGTGTGTCTGTGCAGGTGCGAAGGCAGCTGTGACTGGCTAGTCTCTCCTACGGTGTGGGTCCTGGGGACTGAATTTACGCTTAGCAGTAAGTACCTTTACCTACTGGACCATTGTACCAGCCCTTCTTTTATATCTTTTATAGTATAATTATTTCTAAAGCTGAGCACAGCGACATGCACTTATGGTCTTAGCTACTTGGGAGGCTTAACAAGGAGGCTCACTTGAGTGCAGAAATTCAAGATAAACTTGGGTAACATAGGGAGACATCCCAACATCTTTTTCTTTTAAAAAGTTATAAATCAGCAATATTGTTAACAACTCATCAAAACCAACCTACACAGGAAATGCATTGCTGTGAACATCTGCAACATCACAGTACCACATGATCCCTTTGGGACTCCAGGGGTTTCTTTAAGCATGTTCATATGTATCTGCTCCTCTGGTTTTCTTCACACCTATTCTCTCTTTATCACCTTGGGGAAAGTAGCTCATCCTTGCCTAATGGACATAAAGTACCTAAAGTCTTTGCATTTTGGATGGATATTCTTCTATATATCTTCTTGTTTCTCTGACAACACAGTAGAAGCAACTTGAGAAAGGAAGGATTTATTTTGCCCCATAGTTTGAGAGCAAGGTCCAGGGTGGCAGGGCATATATGAATGAGGCAGCTGGTCACACTGTATTCACAGCGAGGAAGCAGAGAGAGATGGGTACCAGTTTTCAGCTCCTTCTCTACCTGCTTTTCATTTGCAGTTCTGGCCCTGCACCCATGGGACGATGCTGCTTTCTTTCTGGGAGTATATTCCCACGTCATTTCAGCAAACCTAGAAACTCCTTTATAGACATGAATGGAACTTTGTTTCCCAGGTGACTTTAGACCCTGTCAAGTTCAGTCAACAATGGCTACCACAGATGTTTTGTACAATGTCTAATCTACCTGTTTTTCTCTCTCTCTCTCTTCTCTCTCTCTCTCTCATTTTGCTATGTAGCCCAGGCTGACCTTAGACTCTCCACCTTCCATCTCAGCCTCCTGAGTGCTATAATTACAGATTTGTGCTTATGGTCAATCTCCCAACCCCATATGGTTCAGATTTCTTAAAAAATATTAACATTATCTTGGTGGAAATACTGAGATCAACTGTGGTTTTGAGTCATTATTGAATAATTTTCTCAGCTTCTTGATGAATATTATTCTTTCTCTGATTATATTTTCCAGATTTTCCCCTCATAATCTATATCTTTCTAGAGATTATTTATTTCACCAAGGATTTCAATATGTCTGTTTACAAGTATGTGTAACATTCTCTTTAGATTTGGGTAAAAAAAATAATTTTCATAAATTGTCTTATCTCCTTTCTCGTTTCTAATTAAAAATATTCCCTTAATTATATTTGCCAGTTTGTTTGTTTACTTTAGCAGTTTCATTGAAACAAAACAAAACAAACCAGCATTTGAACCAATTTATCAGGCTGTTGCTTGGTGCTTTACCTTTATTTTGACTGTTTACTGCATTGTTGAGAACTGCTTTTCTGTTTAACCTTTGAACAAGAGGCTTGGTTAATCCCAGCCTGAATAGGATTTTGAAAGGCTAGAATGAGAAGTACGGGGGTGGGGGGGTGGGGGGATGGTGTGCTGTATTAAAAGTGCCTATCCACCAGTGGGGGGGGGGGGAAAGGGGGGAGGGAGGGAGAGAGAAGGGGTGGGGGCACAAGCACTCACACCCCCTAGTTCAGTGGAAGATGCAGGGAACTAGCTGTCAGATGCAGGCGGAGCTGAAAAGCCAAGAGGGCTGGTGATTCATCTCAGCTAAGCAACAGAGGCAACCTGCCACTTCTGCCCACACACAATTGGAACAACCCATTAAGACAGAGGGGGAGTATCAGACCCCAGGAGCTGTCTCACCTGGTGGGGCCCAGATGCTCAGCTCTGATGAGAAGCAGCAGAAGGCAGAGATGGGGCAGGAGCTGGCGGAAGGCAGGGGAAGGGATGACCCAGATGTTACCACTTCCAGAATCTTCTGCCAGTGCCTGTCTTTGGAGGGAATTCACTAGAAACCAGATGGCAAAGGAGACTGAGATATTCCATTTGTAGAGGTCAAGCTACCTTGGTGAAGAAAAAAAAAGGCATCCCATGGGCCTGAAAACAATGGCCAGTGGAGCCCTTCCCTCTAATACTGGTTAGATGGCAAGGGTTTATGAAGCTATTCTGTTATGTTGTTGTTATAACAGAATAATGCGGACTGAGTTATTAATGAATTAACTAATTAATTTGTGTATATGGTGTATTGAGGTTTACCTTCATGTTTTTGTAAGCCAGAGTTCAGGGGCATCCTTAGTTCTTCTCTAGTTTTTGACACAGTTTTTATCATTGAACCTGGAGTTCACTGTTTTGGCAAGACTGGCTGATAAGCAAACTCCAGGAATCCTTTCTCTGCCTCCTTCATGCAGGGATCATGCTGTACCCAGCTTCTTATGGGGGTGATAGGAACCAAAATCCAGTCCCCATGTGCAGGGCACATTTTTATTTTTATTGACAGAGTCATTTCCCCAATCCCTGCCCCCCCCTTTTTTTTTCCTGAAATGAGACCTTGCTCTGTAGCTTGCATTTGCTTTGAACTTGGTTTGTAACTCAGGCAGGTCTCAAACTTGCTATTCTCCTGATCCAATCTCCTAAAAGTTGGGATGACAGCTAAGCACCATCAAGCCCAGCTTCAGCCTGGAAAATTTATAGGAAACAGAAATGTCTTTCTCGTAGTTGTGGAGGCTGGGAAGTTTAAGATCGTAGGCCTCTAGTGTAGACCATTTGTTATGCTCACTCACATGGTGGAAGGCACAAGGGTGGGGAAGATGGATGCAAACTCCTTTCACAGCAGCCTTAGTGGTTCTAAGAGGGTGGAACTCTAACAAGCTACACTTCCTCAAGGGTCCATGCTTCTAATATTGCAACATTGAGGTATATGTCACCATACATGGTCCATTTCTGCTTGCTGCTCCTTGGTCCTGCAAAGCAGCACAGTGGGAGTCCCAGACTGCCATCAGCATTTTTATCACCCTGCAGAAAATTAGGCATGAATGCTTAGCTCCCAGCCAGACTACTGAATCAGAAGCTTCTGACCACAGACTACAAGTTTTCAACACCATCTTAGGTGAATCAAGTTCCAAGGGATGGTTGAAAATTATTATAAAGTTCTTCCTTTGGACTTTGAAGTCTATTCCATATATGCATTAGCATTTTAGCATTATGTAGCCCTCTGTATTATTCTTAGGTAGAGTTAATTACCCCCTCATTTAAGCATTTCCAGAACTTTCTCAGTACCTCTGCTAGCTATTAAAAACAACTCTTCCTGCTGGGTATGGTGATCAACATCTGTATTACCAGTATTTAGAGCCTGAGACAGAAGGATATAGAGTGTAAGACCCTTCTGTAATATATAGTGAAACCTTGTTTTGAAGCAACAACGCAGGACCAAAGCTGTGCTGGTAAAACATGTCAAGTTTAGTAATTCACAAAACTGGGTGTGATGGAAAATGCCTAAAAATCTCTGTACTCTGGAAGATTAAAAAATATTCTAGTCTTGTCTGGTCTACATATGGAGTTCCCAGCCAATCAGGGTTATGAAATGAGATGCTGTCTTGAGAATCAATCATCAGTCAATAAAATTAATTCACAGTTCCAGGTGGACATGTGGCTCTACCTTGGAACATTGGGAGGCTGAGGCAGGCAGGAGGGTGTAGCATCCAAGGCCAGTTTCAGCTACATGTTAATAAGACATTGTTCAAATAACTAAGTTACACACCAATGAGCAAATGCAAACCCAGAAAACAAAAACTCATAATACAAAACAGACTGTGAACTCTTCCATAGAAAGCACTCTATGCTTTCCTTTTACCAAGTCCTAGAAATATCTTTTCTAGAGATGCTCACACTTGCTCTCTTCTCTTCTCTTCTGTTCTCTCTTCTTCCCAACCCCAATGTGTGCACATTGGGGAACAGATATGATCACATGTAAACGAACTTTTCTTTTTGGACCACACAGCTCACATAAAAATTACACGGAGACTTATTATTAATTATAAAAGCTTAGCCTTAGCTTAGGCTTGTTTCTAACTAGGTCTTATAACTTAAATTAACCCAATTTTTTTTTTTAAATCTATGTTCTTCCACATGCTCATTCCCTCATCTCCATTATGCCTGTCCTGGTTATTCTGTCTGTCTGGCTAATCCCCATTTCTTCTTTCCCTAGCTCTCTCTGCCTGGAAGGCCTGCCTAGCTCTTGGCCATTTAGCTTTTTATTAAACCAATCACAGTGACACACCTTTACACAGTGTAAAGGAGTATTCCACAACAATCACAGGTTACTTAAGGACATGGATACATTTGAGAATCATAGCATTAGGCAGTTTCATTGCACTAAAGTCACAAAGTAAACTCATGCAAACATCTTTGGGCTGTACGGTCTCCTGAGACTACTGTCATAAATGAGGTCGGACATGGATCCAAACATTGTATGCAACTCATGGCTAAACAGTGGAGCATTAATTAACAAGCAGATCCATGATACTGACAGTCAGTCAGTGTTGGAACAGTATAAAGGTGAAAACATCTGGCTTTTTTTTTCTCTCCTTGAGTTAGTATCTAACTAAGTAGCCCAAGTTGGCCTTGAATTTGAAGTGAAGCCAAAAATGACCTTGAACTTCTAATCTCCCTGCCTTCATTTTTTCAATTCCTGGAATTACAGGGATATATCACCATACCTGGTTTATGTGGGGTTGGGACCCAGGGCTCTCTCCATCTTCATAAAGATTATGGTATATGGATGGCTGTAGTTTGAATTCTGACAATCTGGTTATAGATGGTGCTTTCCAAAGCCATATCATCTACTGTCTATCAGAAGTACCCATTGTTAGAGAATGTGTTAAGGGTACTTTAGACAGGATCTCATGTAGTTCAGGCTAGCCTCTCATATACTTGATGATGACTCTGAATTTCTTCATCTCCTGCCTATATCTCCTGAGAGCTGGGATTGCAAGCTTATGTTATTATTCCCCATGTATGCAGTGCTCCTATGGAGACACGTACTACGCAAGTTCTTTACCAGCTAAGACCCATCTCCTGTCCTCCTCCACAGAGATTCTTTCAAAGCCCAAGCCATGCAGTAGCTTCAGCTCAGGCAGTTTGCCAGGAGGTTCCTGTGTTCTCCTTAACGTTTGTTTTCCAGCTGGAGGAGGGCTGGGTGAGTGGTCTGAGAGAGTTTACTTAGAAGGGCATTGAGATCCTGACCCCAGCCCTTCTAGGGATGAGGTTGAAGTTGTATTTTATTTTGAGACAGGGTCTCATGGATCCCAGGCTAGACTTGAACTTACAATGTAGCTAATGATGATCTTGGATTCCTGTTCTTTCTGTCTTTACCTCATGAGCACTGACATTACAGGCATGAGCCACCATGCTCAATTTCTATCATTCTGGGATGGAACACAGGGGTTTAATGAATGCTTGGGAAGCACTCCACCAAATGAACCACATCCCCAGCCCTTGATATACAGTGCTTAGTCTTGAATATGTCAGATAATCCCTTAGAAGAAATTTGGAGACCTTTCTAATACGTATTCTCTCCTGGAGAGCCCAGGCTGTGCTGAGGGAACGGCTGAACTGGCTTACTTGAAGATTTATATAGATCACTTTAAATTCTAAAGTGTTGTCTGTCCCATTTCCGGTCAGTTCCCCGATGCACAAGATTTCTGGCATCTTCCTAAGGGAAGTTCCAAGAACCTAGCAAATGTTGATCTTGTGTCTAACACCACAGTCGTCTCCCTTAAAGGTGTGAGAGAAGTATAGGATTGGTTTACAGGAAATTGCTCGTAGAGCTGGAGATCAGAATGAAGGCACACACATGAAGAATTGGGGTAGGGCATGATCTCGTATATTAGCATATGATAATTAGCATAGATTCAAGGGCCAAAACTGAGAGATTCCAGTAATTAGTGAACAGGTAGCATGTTGTAAGATGAGGATTATGTGCTGTGAATACTAAGTGTGGAGTCTTGGAAAAAAAGTAGATAATGGAAGGCCGGGTGAGGAGGGATAATGGAAGACTTTAGAAGGGTATAGGATTTAGCGTGAGTGATGCAGGAAGATAGTTTTTAAAAGTATCAGTAGCAATGTCAGATGTTAGGTTAAAAGAATTGGAAATAAAGTGTAAAGTAATCGAATAAGAAGTTTACCATGGTAGCACATGTCTATTGTCCTAGTAATTAAGAGGCAGAAGCAGGGGGATGGACCAGTTCTGGGTCATCCTAGGCTACATAGTGAGATCCTGTCTCAATTTAAAAAATCTTTTAAAAAGGAGCTTGTGGGTAAAGTTACTTGTTGTATAAGTGTAATGATATGAGTGTAGTCTCTGGAATCCACATGGGGGGGCGGGTGCGAGAGAACAGAGTCCCGGCCTTCCAAATGAGCACCTTGAGATGCTGGCTCATCCTCTTACACACACACACACACACACACACACACACACACACACACACACACACACACAAGAACTCACTAACACACACACATACATACACCCCTCCACACACACTCACTCACACACACACTCTCTCTCTCACACACATCTAATTAAAAAATCATCTTCTGAAAAGGAAAAAAAAATCCCAGAAAATTAGCATTGTAATATAGTATTAAAAAACCAACAAGCTGGGGGGGGGGGTCAGCTCATTGGTAGCATGCTTGCCTAGCCTGTAAGACACCCTGAGCTAGACCTAGTGTGAGTGTGTGTGCATGCACGCGCATAAACTTATGGATATATGTCTACATATGGACAAAATCTAGAAGAAATACAACAAAAGGTTCTGTCTTCCAATACTCACCCATCACATCTTAGTGTCCGGAGTTCTTTCCCTCTCTCTCTGTCTCTCTCTCTCTCTCTCTCACACACACACACATACACAGCAGGTCTAATTCAGGATTTGTGTGCATTGCGCGAGCTTGCACTCTTGTACTGGTCATAGGTCAGCCTCAGGTGTTCTTAAATTGCTATCCAGCTCCTTCCCTCACTGGCTGGCTGGGCTCGGCATGCTAACCATGGAGCCCCAGGGAACTGTCTGTCCCTCCTTTCCCTGGGCTCAAATTGTAAACACCCCAGTGCCTTTTGTGTGTGTGAGGTGGGTTCTGGGGAATGAACTCAGGTCTTATTCAAAGAAAAAACTGAGCTGTCTCCTCGGTATCTAGACTTCTTTATGTCAGTGATTTTTAGCCACTGTTTCTAAGTAATTCCATCTGTGTGCAGTAACTGCAGAAGCTAGGGACTTTAGAACTGAAGCTAGAAGTAGTTGTGGGTTATCCGGCACAGGTTTTGGAAACAAGGCTTCTCTGCAAGAACAGAACAGAATATGCTTTTATCCTCCAAGTAATCTCCCCAGCACCTGCTTACTATTCTTACTTTTGCAAACCACTTCCTTCCAGCATCCAGATTTGCAAGCTTCCTTTGAAGTAGCCTGGGAGGAAGAAGTGCTGAACAGAACTAGGCAAAGGAAAACATGAGAAATAATCTGCAGGAGACCATTCTTCCAGGAGGAGGAAGATAATCCATGAGGATGTTAATGGTTCTTTGACATTATCTTTGAAGTTCATTTGAAGGCTGTTGTTGTTCAGCCATAGCTGTTGAGAAGAACAGATTTGCACTGACTCTGTAATCTCTCCTAAGCCCCTCCCTCCCTCCCTCCCTCCCTCCCTCCCTCCCTCCCTCCCTCCCTCCCTCCCTGTGTGTGTGTTGTGTGTGTGTCTGTGTCTATCCCTCCCTCTTCTTTCTTTCTGCCTGGGTCTTTCTTTTTACACAGTGTTACAGTTTGAGTGCGAAATGTCCTCTACAGACATTTGGTCCCCAGATGGTGCCACTGTTTGTAAAGGCTATAGAAACCTTACTGGAGGAAATGGGTCACTGGGGGTGGACTGGATAGCTTGGCGTCACTCCAAGTCTGTACTCTGCTTCCTCTTTCAAGATGCTAGGAAGTAAGGCTTCGAAGTTCACATTCCTGCCACCAAAGAGCCTACTGAGGCCACGCCCCCTCACCCTGATGGACCGATCCTTCTGAAACTATGAGCCCAAGCCTCTGAGGCCATGCCCCCTCACCCTGATGGACTGACCCTTCTGAAACTATGAGCCTAAATAAATCTTCCTCCCTTCATTAGCTTATGTCAGGTAGTTTGACCACAACAGCTAACACAGGAAGGGCCTCTAGCCAGACTGGTGTCCAACCGGAAACCATATCATCCCCTGTCTGACCAGTTTTGGGATTTTTGGGATTAAGCCATAAACAGATTCAAACTGAAATGTGATACTTTGATAAAGTAACTCACCTCCTAAATTTGCATTTTAATGGAGGCTCTCAATGTCTTAACAGCAGAGGGGTTGTAATTCTGGGCACCCTGGTAAGCAGCTTGGAAAAATATTTTTCTCCCGGGGAGCCTTTTACTGCCCCTTAAATCTTATCACAGGACTCTGCAGACAGGGCTGGCTGAGTCTTGCAGGTGATTTCTGTCTTTTTCCAAGCTGAATACCTCCTGGGAAGAAGGCACAATGATAACAACCCTCGGCCTATTTTTATTAAGTATATTGGCAAGAGAAAAAAACAGAAATTATTCAGAAGAGGACTCAGGTGTGCAGAGAAAACCAAATAAGACATTTCGCTGTCCTATCCTCAGATAAAACCCGTCGGCCTGTACCCTGGAATATTTCTGAGTTTCCATAAAAGAAAACTTGTGGGTTTTTTTTTTTTTTTTTCTTTCCCTTTGAGGTTGGGAAGAGCAGTTAGGCTTCTTTCCTACTGTTTGACATTTTTCCATGTGTGTTGCTAAATCTCTGACAGGAACATTAGCTGGGCTCAAGGATAATGGTGTTGTTAGAAGGCTGATAATGGCCCAGAAAAAAAAAAAGTATGTATAATACATACCTTGACACTGAATCTCTGAATGCTTTGCACAGACAGAGGCCTTTTGTGTTGACATGAATGTAACTGTTACTGTTCTTCTCATTGCGAAGCATAAAGAATAGGAGAAAAAAATAGAAGGGAAATATTTAAATATTTTCCTTGGGGGACTTTGATGTACTGTACACTTATTGGTTCTTTTTAGATTTCAAGTGTTAAAAGAGATTAAGAGTGAACTGAGGGAGACCAAGACAGGAGACAGAGTATGTGGGGAGTTTCGTAGTGGTTTCTAGATGTTGTCTCCAGATGTGAGGATCTTATCCAGAAAGGCCAGGGGGTTAAGATCAAGTGTATGGGATCCAGAACCCTCCAGGAGACACCTCTGAGCACATCTGAGAGGGAGTTTCCAGATTGGGTCAATGGAGATGGTGAGACCTACCCTGAATGTGGGCAGGATCATCCCCTAGGCTGGGGTCCTAGACTGCATAAAAAGGAGAAACTGAGCCAAGGACCAGCATCTTTCTCCTGCTTCCTGATGGTGAGCCAATCCTTCCTCCCTTAAGTTACTGTTGTTCTATATTCTGTCATAGCAATAAGAAAAGAAACTAATATATAATTACTGAACAATGCAGGCGTGTTCCCAGATATAATTATTATGGGGCCCAGAACAGCTTGACTATACAGCTTCCATGACAGGTTTAATAAAAACCAGCCAGACAGTAGGCTTGAGTCTCCTATGTGCCTGGTAGTTCCAAGAAAAGCCCATAAGTGGATACCACCCTGGGAGGGGCCAGCATTTAAGGGGAAGTACCTGATATTCCAAAGATTCCAATAGTTAGGTAGTCCTTGAGCCTAGCAAACACCTATTCCCTTCCATCTCGATATCCCTAGACAAATGTCTGCCAACCAGGGTCCTAGACCCTGGAAATCCCCAGGATTTGGTCTCCATGGTGGTCTTTTGGGAGTCTTTGTGATCTGGGCATAACAGTTATAAATATCTACACATGCAATAATTATTTGATTGATTAGTGACTTACATTTAAAAAGAAAAAGGATTTGGGGAGCTGGAGAGTTGACTAGTAGTAGGAATTTCTAGCCCCAAGATCCGGACCAACAGTCTAAATAATCACACAAAGTCTGATGTTAACTACATGCTGTTTGGCCTGTGGCTCAGGCATATTGTGTACTAACTCTTACTTTTAAACTAACCCATGATTAGCCAAGTGGTTCAGGACCTTTTCTCAGAGCAGCATTTTGTTCTCTGCATCTGCCTGGTATCTTTGCTCTTCCTCTTCACAGGGTGTTCTTAGTCTGGTAGCCCCGCCCACACTTCCTGTCTGCCTTCTGGCCAATCAGAATTTTATTAAACCAGTAGAAGGAACAAATGTTTACAATGTACAAGAGCATAATCCCACAACATTGATTTAGCAGTTAAGGGTGCATATTGCTCTTTCAGAGGACCTGAGTTCAATTTCCAGAGCTCATGTCAGGCCTCTCACAACCACCAGAAACACCAGCTCCAGGGGATCTGACATTCTTTTCTGCTCTCTTCAGGTACTTGCACTCATGTGCACATACACAGACATGCATGCATATACAAATCAAAACTGCAAGTGTTTTGTTCCGGATTCTAGCTTATTATGGTATAATGATCATACAGCCATTAAAGCACAGCTTATATATAGCTATTTTCCATATATAAGCAATAAATGCATTCCAAGAAAGTTCCACTAAGATGTAAGGTGAATTCTGTATTTCCTTTAACTATTATTATGAAGTAGGAGCTAAATTTCTAATGGAAAGTAGTATTCTGAAGGTAGCAAATGCATTTGAAATAATGATAGCAAATGAAGCTTCTATTCAGTGGTTGTAAAACTAGGTTTGATGTAGTACCACTAAAACTACAACATTCCCAGAATTCTCTTCAAATTGCTGGGATCACACATGCCAAGAAAGATATCATGGGCACTGTGGACTTGCAAAGTTTCTCATGAGATATTATTGCTGTACAGGCTGAACTGGGGATTACTATTGTAGAGCAATTGCCTAGAATTGCCCAGTAAGGAACTGGGGATATGGCTCAGGGATAGAACCCCTGCCTAGAATCCCCCAGTGAGGGGCTGGGGTGTGGCTCAGTAGTAGAGCCCCTGCCTAGAATCCTCTAGGAAGGTTCAAGAGCAGTGTGCCTACCTAGTCTCCTTCAGTGAAGAGCTAGGGAACATGACTGAGGGGTTGAGATCCTGCCTAGAATTCCAAAGTGAGGAAAAGGCCCATGGTTCAATGGTCATAGAGACAGGTTATAGAATTTTGGAATTTAAAAGGTCTCTGAAATACTATAGTTAATTCCCAACTCCTCATTTTAAGAAGGTTGAAGTCAGGCTTTCTGACAGTGTGTCTGCGATCCCACTAGAGAGTTTAAGGGTTGGGGTTATCGTGTGTTTAAGGCCAACCTGGGATACTCATGAGACCTTATTTCTTATTTCAAATACTGAGGGTTAGAGGCTTGGCTCAGTGGTAGAACACAGAGAGAGAGAGAGAGGGGGAGGGGGAGGGGGAGGGGGAGGGGGAGGGGGGGAGGGGGAGAGAGAGAAGGAATGGAGCATGGATCAGTGGTAGAGAGATTTCCTAGCAGCGAGCACAAAGCCTGGGTCCCATCCACAGCACAAAAAAAGAAAAAGGTGACTGGACTGGGGGTGTGGAGAGAGAGGGAGAAATGAAGCCCATGAAATTATAAGGTTTTCGAGTCATCCTGAAGCCCAGAGCAGCAGAGGCTTGGCTTAATCTAGGCTCTGATTTTTTTTTTTGTGTGTGTTCCCGCAAGCACACCAGTGCCAGGGAAAGGAAATGCATTTTGTGTGGCACCTTCCACAGTTTTATGTCTTCTGAACTTGGAATCTGCTGCCTGTCTTCATATCCTCCCTTTTACCAGAACATCTATCAGAGCGTGAGATCGTCTATGGCCATTGTCAAACTCCTATTCTGAGATCTTCTTTAGGGTGGTGGATGTTTGTGTTCCTGAGTAGAACAAGCCGTCATACATCCCTGGGGTTCGGAATATCAAGAGGGATACATTCAAAGTTAAAATCTTAAGTCTGAATATTTTGTATTCCCTTTTTACACATTTTATATCCACAAACTTGTTCAAAATCTTTAAGGCAAATTTATTTACATTAGGTTTATTTATGTTACATTGCTTATATTAGGAATTAGATAATGTTATCATTTTTCTTGTATGTGTGTTTTAGTGTATACATTGTATGTATGTGGAGCTAGGAGTTGGTGTCAGGCATCTTCTTCAATTGCTCCTTACTTTATTATTAATTATTATTATTATTATAAAGATCCATTATATGCATGTGTTAGTAGTTATGGGCATGTGTGTGAGAGTATAATGCCCATAGAGTTTAGATTTTCCAGAGCGAGGGTTACAAGTGTTTGTGTGAGCCACCCTAAAAGGATGCTGGGAATGGAAATTGGGTCCTCTTTGAGACAAAAGTGCTCTTAATCATTGATCCATCTACCCAACTCCTTTTTTAAAAAATATATATTTATTTATTTATTCATTTTGAGGCAGAGTCTCACTGAAGCTGTAGCGTCAGTGAGTTCAGTTCTTCACTTCCCCACACCAGTGATGGGGTTGTATCCTGCTGCACCTGCTTTTATGTGGTTACTGAATCCTCATAGTTGCACAGCATGCTTGACTCACTGAGCCATCCCCCCAATCTCAAGATTATTTGCTTGAGGTCAGCCTAGGGTATACAAGAAATCTTGTTGCAAAGTAGAACCAAACCAAAGCAGATTGTGAAAGTTTCTTAGTGTGAAAATAAAAATCAAAAGGAGCCAATAGGACTTAAGTGATCAAGTTGAAAGAACCCAGCGGGGTCCTTGTATGGACTTCAAGGAAAAAGATGGTCTGGGCTGGGAACAACATTCATCATTCATTAGGAACAGAGAAAGAGAGTTTGTTTTATGATTTGTGGAGGATATAACAACTTTAAATTTGGTCCTTGCTTAATTCTAGCAACCAGGAAGCAGAGGTAGATGGATCTCTGAGTTCAAGGCCAGCCTGGTCTACAGAGTGAGTTCCAGGACAGCCAGGGTTACTCAGAGAAAGTGTATTTTGAACAAAAAACAAAACAAAACAAAACAAAAACAAACAAACAAAAAGAACAAACTTTAAATAAATAAATTTGGTCCTTGATTTGAGATGTTTTAAAAAGATGTGATAAATATTTTCTCCTCCCTCCCTTCCTTCCTTCCTCCCTCCTTCCCTCCTAACTTCCTTTTTTCCTTCCTTCCATGTCTCACGTAATCCAGGTTGACTCCAAACTCACAATGACACATGTTTTTTGAAAATTCTTAATTCTTTTGTGGTGCTAAGAACTGAAATCTAGCATCTCACTCATGCTAAGCAGTTATTCTATTATTGAAACACACCCCTAGGCCCCTACTGGGGTATTCTAGGTCAGCTCTCTTCCACTGAGCTATGTCCCTTGTCCTTGTTTACTTTTACTTTTGAGACAGGGTTGTACAGAGTTGCTTAGGCTAGCTTTGAGTCACTCTGTAGTCCTCTAGACCTTAACCTTTTAAGCTTCTTGCCTCGGCCTCCCAAGTAGGTGGGTTACAAGCATGCATCAATGGACCTCATTCAGCTCATGTGTTGGCATACATTTATCACTGCAGAGCTTTGGGAAGGACCGTTTGGTGCCTGAGGCCCAGGTCTAAGAAGAATCTAGGAAAAATCTCAGAAATGTGTCTGACAGCCAATAGATTCAAAACTTGGTTTCACGCTGAAAGTTCAGTGAGTACATTCAAAGCTTGGGTTTGCCTCAAAGGTTTAGCCAATAGTTTTCAGGAATTACTGTACCCCATACCTCTTTACTGGATCCTTAAATGTCAAGACGTGTAACACCCCACTTATGTATGTTTTCTTTAAAAACCCTCTCACACCGGAGCTTGGGGCTGAATTCCTCTGCTTCACCAGAACAAAGGGTTTTGACCAGGGTTCATTTGAACCTGCCCAAAAGAATAAACTGACCCTTATGTGTTTGCATTGGCAGACCCTAGTGGTCTTTGGGGGTCTCGTACTTTCTATGTGAGCAAACTGTCAAGCAAACCTTGCTCTATCTAGACCTCAGATTAATGCTCTCTCTTGTCCCTCCAGCCCTACTTAGTTCACAGAGCCTCTTTGCATCCTCCAACATACACTACACTAAGAATCCCTTTTACTACTGCTAAAATAAATACCCAAACACAAAACAATTAAAGTGACCCCTCCGACCTTGCAGATTAGAGGTTATAGACTTGTACTTGATCATTTGTTCTGCATTATGAGTAAGGCTAATTGTTCTCCTAGAGGTGGTTATTAGGATATTAGGATGCTAAGTACTGCTAGTACAGTCTGGAGTTCAGAACAGGTGCCTGGGGATGGCTCATAGGCACTTCCAGGCTTGCCTTTGAAAGGTGTTTATTCTTCCTCATTAAATCCTGGTGCAATTTTTATTTTTCTAATGGCTTTTTTATCCTTTAGTCTTTCTTTCAAGAAGGAGCCCTGGAGCCTTTTTGTATATTTCTCCTTATATCAACAAGTCTCTCTTATACAGTTGGTTCTCGGTGGAGGCTCTTGTTTGCTGGCAGTTGATTGCTTAAAGAAGTGTAATTCATAAGGATCATCAGGAAGTCCCCCGGGGAGTTCCTTCCTTTGGCCGTAATTTTTCTTCTGGCTTTTGAAATGAGAGGATTGGATTAGATGATGCCCACGTTGATGTCTACCTGGGAGAAGTCATTGCTTATGATCTATAACCCTTATCTGAGTGGTCACAGAAGAGGCCAAGGGTTTGGGTTCTCTCTCTCTCTCTCTTTGTGTGCATATGGCATTTAGGGACAACCTCAGTTGTTGTCCCTCAGGGGCTATGCATTTTGTATTTTGAGGCAGGGTCACATCTCATTGATCTGGCCAAGAGGCAAGCTGGCCAGTCATCACTACAGCCTCCCCAGTTCTGGGATTGTAAGTGTTTCCCACCATGCCTGGATTTAAAGAACAAACCGACAAAAGGCCAATCAAACAGCAACAACAATAAAAACTCCAGGAAATGTGGAGATCTAAACGTAAGTTCCCATGCTTGCATGGTGTTGTCTGGCAGTTCCCCTTTGAACGGAAACCTTCCCTCTAGGAGGAAGGGAGAGAGGCTCATGAAACTCAGGTAGTAGACAAACTTCACATGCCTGGGAAAGCTGAAATGTAGAAGATACTAACTAGGGCTGTGGTGGTCTGGATAAGCAAAGCCCCTCTAAGGCTCATAGATTTAAACACTTGGTCATCATGGAGTTGCACTGTTTGAAAGGATCAGGAAGTATGGCCTTGTTGGAAGGATTACGTCACTGGAGGTGGGCTTTGAGGTTTTCAAAAGCCCAAGCCAGGCCCAGTGGCTCTCTCTTCCTGCTGTCTGTGAACTCAGATGTAGGACTCAACCTCTGACCTGTGAGCAAGCCTGGCCCAATTAAATGCTTTCCTCTAAAAGAGTTGCTGTGGTCGTGATGTTGCTTCTTAGCAATAGAACACCGATTAAGACAAGGGCCTATCCCCCAGGTTACAGAAGCTGTAACCAATTCTGAGAGAGGAGCTTTTCAGATCTGCCCGCCTACTTGCAGGTCATCCAGAGGGCTGCAGTTATGCAGCTTGGTGCCTTGTCACCCATGCTGGGGTAGGCTTTTCAGTGACACAGATGCTTTGAGTCATGCTGATTTCTGTAAGTAACCTCTCTCATTCAGACTCCTGCGAGTAACTCCAATGCAGTCTCATTGGCCCACCAAATTAGATCTGGTGCAATCACCACTTCAGTCTGCTGTTTCTGGTATGAGTGGATGTTTATGTGCATTGTGTGTGGCCCCAGGAGAAGCGTCTCATACAACACATGTCTGGCAGCTTATCGTCTGAACCATGTTCCCAGCCCAAGGACATCTATTGAGACAATGAACTAGAGAGATGGCAAAAGATGTGGGGGTCTGAAAAAGCACATCAAATAACGGAAGAAGAAGTTTCCCCCTCTTTCCTGTTTGTGTGTCTATGCGTGTGTGCACGGGCGTGCATGCGTGTGCGTATATGCATGTACATGGAATTATCTTGATTTGATCTGCCACCCTAGACAGGGGCTATCAATCAAATTCAGAGCAGGTTATATGGTTACTGCTTTCCAGACCTGGAACTACAATTAGCTATTGACATCACTAGGCATTTATACAGGTTCTGGGACTCTAAACTGGTTCTGACCCTTGTGCAGCAAGCACTTTTAACCATCTCCACAGGCCCCGAGAAGAGTTTGTTTTGGGATGCCATGAAAGGGACCTCTCACATGTCACATGAAAGAATGAGACTCAGGGATAGATCTCTGAAGAAGTTGGAGATACTAGAGGGAATAAACACCACAGTCAAATCTTACCCAGCTGTCTTCCAGCTTCCTCAGCCTTGTTTCCCTTGGAATGGATTTCTCTGTGTTTGAATCCCGACTTAAGTATTCTTTTGGTAATTAAGGTGTGGCCCCACCACACCTGCTTGGGAGCCTGGAATTCCTTCTATAATCTGATGTGACCTTAACTCAGTTGGGATTAAGGGTGTAGGTCACCACTCCCAGGATACTCCCTGTGCTGGGATTAAAGGTTTGAATCACCACTCTGATTTTCCTAGACTGACTGTGGTTAGAGCTCTGGAACTTCTGGAGCTTTTACTAAGCCCCCCACATAGACTGTGGGTAGATTCCCTCTGATATCTCCAAAACTTCTGAAATTTTATTAAATCCCCACACTCACATATCCTAAAGGGAAAGCAGAACAAAGCCATACATACCCTTTTCAACTGTGTGCCAAGTCTTCAGATGGCTCTCACCCAGACGGTCTCATCTGCTGACTCAGCTCAGACAGTCAGCAAGGAGACAGACTCTGCACAGAAGTGAGGGAAATTTCAACAGGATGCCGATGATCAATGGGAACATGTCAAAGGACACGGGATTTCTGCAGTTTTAATACTGGGAGAGATTCTGGTGACACTTTTTAAAGCCGTGTGGATTTCGTTCTTTCTTCGTGGTCTTTCCCCAAGAGCAAATGGCAGCTTCCTTGTTTCTAAGTATGGTAACTAGATCCAGATGGAATGATCTCTGCAGAGGTTATTTTTAAATTTACCTTTTCCTGGATATAGGGTTTTGCTGTATAGCCCAGGCTATACAGTTGTGATTCTCCTGCCTTAGGTTCCCAGATTGCTGGTAGATATGCACCACCATACCTTCCTTTTTCTCTTCTTATGAAAGGGTCACATGTAGCCCAGGCTAGCCTCCAATTCCCTGTGTAGCTGAGGATGACTTTAAACTCTTGATCCTTCGGCAACTACCTTTGAGTGCTGGCGTGACAGGTATGTACCACTGTGTGTGGTCCTGAAGGTAGAACTCAAGGCTTTGTGGGTGCTAGGCAAGTACTCCACCAAGTGAGCTACATTCCCAGGCCTAGATGTATACATCAGTACCATGGGAACTCTTGTTTCTTTATGGAGACACAACATATATGAATTAAGTACATTCCCAGTGTTACATAAGCATCCCCATTAGCTGCTTCCTGGACCTTCTCATCGCCCCAAATAGAAACTCTGTACTCAGTGAAGAATAGCCTCCTGGTTCTCCACCCCCACTACCACCACGGCCTGTGTATGCAGAATCATCTAACACTTGTCCTTTTGTGTCTGGTTTATTTCATGTAGCATATTCTTAGGAATTCTTGACAGCTATTTAGAATTTGGCTGCCCCAGTGTTTTGGATACAGATTTCTGTAGTATGTGACATAATTCTCCAATTATCTTTCTCAGAGACTTTTGCTATGTCCTTTCCCCCCTAAAATGGCGAATAGAAGTTTCTCTCCAAATAAGTCATCTTACATATTTTTAGTACAACTTCCAATAGCAACAATCATGTGATACTCACCCTGGCAGGGCTCTGATGTTTTCCAGAACGCTTTTGTGAAGGAACTGTGGCCCATAGTAGTGCTGATCCAGAATGTGATCTTCAGCTTCTATCCCTGAATATGGCTGGACCCTGAGAACCCCCTCACTATGCAATAGAATACCCAGCCTTCGTTCTTCCAAATAACTCTGATGTGTGAGATATGCACACTTGCCGCAAGCCAAAAAAGTCCTCACTTTAATGGTTTTCATAGAATTTTTTACAAGCCCCAAGTTTTTGTTGTTGCTGCTGTTAGACCCAACAAGATATAAAATTACTCTTGTCAAATTGCTATACAAGCTTCTAAATTCTTACTCTTAATTTCTTTATTCATCTTGTCCAGGCTCAGAAGGAAAAGTTCTCAGATGCCCCCTCCCTTTAGCTGTTCTACTCTAGGGGTCATTGTTCTGGTTTCCTGAAAATTTACTCTCATAGAGTCTATTTTTTTTTCCCTTCTGGGTGTGTGCGTGTGCGTGTGCGTGTGCGTGTGTGTATGTGTGTGTGTGTGTGTGTGTGTGTGTGTGTGTGTGTGTGGTCAGTTGTCATGCTTCGGGCATTAGCCACATTTATTTATCTTATGTGCTGGGTGTTTTGCTTGTACATCTATCTGTGCACCATATGCATGCAGTGCCCCTGGAAGTCAGAAGAGGGTGTTGGATCGGGACTGGAGTATAGACCATGGTGCTAGGATGAACTAGGCTCTCCTGGAAGAGAAACCGCTGTTCTTAACTGCTGAGCCACATCTCCAGCCTCTTTATTCCCCTACCTTAGGTCTAATGCTGTGATAAACATGGACCACAATCAACTCGGGGAGGAAAGGGTTTATCTTAACAACTCTTGGGTCATTTACACTCCATCACTGAGATAAATCAGGGCAGGAACTTGGAGTCAGGAGCTGAAGCAGAGACCATGGAGAAACACTGTTTACTGACGTGTGTCTCATGGCTTGTTTGGTTCCGGTTCTTAAACCACTCAGGACCACCTACCTGCTCCAGGATGGCACTACCCCTCGAGAGCTGGGACCTCCCACATCAATCATTAATTAAAAAAAAAAAAACAAAAAACCCACAGACTTGCCTACAAGCCAATTTTATGGAAGCATTTTCTCAATTAAGATTCCTTCTTCCCAGATATATCTAAGTTTGTGGTAACTTGACAAAAACCAGCCATCATCACACCACCTCTAGTCCCTTGCTGGGGATTCTAGGTAGGCCTTCTATTGCTGAACCACAGCTCAAGTCCCCGAATAACAGATTCTATGTAAGGACTCTACTGCTGAGCCATGCTCCAAGCTCACTCTCTCTGCCTTTTGGTACAGGGTCTTGCTAAGTGACCTCACTATATCCAGGAAGGCCTTTAACTCATGATCTTGTTCAGTCTCCAGAGTAGCTGGAGTTATAGACTTGTATCATCAAGCCTACTTAGTTCAGAAGAAAGCTTACCAAAGCCTAAATGATTCCCCACAGATAAGCAGTACTATTGCATTCTGTCATTTTTCTGTATTTGTGATTTCTATGTCTGTGGATTGAATCCACTGGGGATGAAAGTATTTAGGAAAAAAATATCATATTTATATTGAATATGTCTAGACTATTCTTGTCATTCTCTATATAATGGAATGTAACAATTACTCGCAAAAGCATCCATGTTGTAGATAAGAAAAACATTGTAGCAACGAGTTCAAGTGTATATGTAGAGACATGCATAGGTTACATATAAGTGCTGTATCATTTACATACGGGACTGGAGTACCTATTGATTTGTGTGTATGGGTTCAGAACCAATCCCCTGGATACTGGAAAACAGCTGGATTTCTGTTGAGACAGCCATAATTAAAAGAGCAAAACAAACAATTCATCTCTTAGCATCTCAGAGTTCCATCCCCAGCACCATATAAACTGATTATGGTGGTGCACATCTGGAATCCCAGCACTTGAGAGGCAACACATCAGAAGTTCAAGGTTATCTTCAGCTACCTAGGGCGCTTGAAGCCAGCCTATATGCATTTTATCCATGAACCTTAAATCATTCCATGTAGTCCTCAGGCCCACGGACGTCAGACCTCACAGTGTAGCTGGAGGCAGCATTCCGTGACATATAAAATTTGTGTGTATGAACTATAAAGCAACATCTCCTTGGCCATTCGTATCTTTGTTTTCTGATTTTGGAGACAGGGTCTCACTATATAGCTCAAGCTGTCCTGAAATGGGGGATCCTCTTGCCTCTGCTTCCTGAGTGCCGGGATGGGATTCTAGCCTTGCTTTATCATGCTGCCAACGTTTGACCTCATGCTCACTATGTACTTGAGGATGACCTTGAACTCCTGCTTTCATTTTCTGCCATCTCCTGCCACCTCTTTGTCCCTCTCCAGTCCCGGGAGGCATGTCCCACCACATCTGGCTTATATAGTGTTGAGGATAGAAACCCAGGGTTTCTATGCTAGGCAAGGGCTCTACCAACTGACAAACATCCGTTCCCCTATCTGCCACTTTTAATCTGTGCAAGTTTGGACAGGCACTTTATCTCTCACAGGCTCCTGGATGAAAATGTCAGGGGAATTGTGAGATCAAGTGCATATATACAGAATGGCAGGCTGGCTTAGATCGAGCCATCACATACTTCTTTTTCTCTTTGAGAAGTCTCTGTAACGGTCCAGAAAGCTGCTCTTAAATACTTGGCTTATAGGTAGAAAGCACAGTGAATTGCTTCCCAGTAGTGCTTGGTTACAGATTGATGCTGCCGGCTGGCTTGGAGATTTTTTTTTTTTTTTTTCCTGGAGAGTCTGCCATCCTTGACTCTTAAAGAGATTGTGTCTGGAAGCGGTAAACAGACTTTTTAGCAAAATAGGTCTTTAATTCCATTTGAGCATATTTTGCACTAACAATGAAAATGCAAATGAGATATCTCTCTCTCTCTCTCTCTCTCTCTCTCTCTCTCTCTCTCTCTCTCTCTCTGTTTTACCTAATGGGTGGGCAGAAGGTGAGTTTGATACCATGCTGGGCTAGGCAAAGTCTGGGACAGTTGCTACTGGGCAAAGCATGAGTTGGAACTGCTTTTGCCTCAGTGGAGGGCAAGTGAACATTTATTAAAAACACAAGTGTAAGGAGCTGGAGCCATGGCTCAGCGATTGGGAGCCCTGGTTACTCTTCCAGAGGATCTCGGTCCAATTCCCAGCACCCATATGGCAACTCACAACTGTAACTCTAGCTTCAGGAGATCTGACACCCTTACAGATATACATGCAGGCAAAACACATAACATAAAAATTAATAAAATTTAGAAACACAAGTGTTCATTTCAGCTTTTAAAGATTTATTTTTATTTACATGCATGTGTGTGTGTGTGTGTGTGTGTGTGTGTGTGTGTGTGTGTGTGTGTGTGTGTGAGAGAGAGAGAGAGAGAGAGAGAGAGAGAGAGAGAGAGAGAGAGAGAGAGAGAGAGAGAGAGAGATATTCAGGTCTTTATGCTTGAATGACACGAAATAAATTTCTAGCCCCACACCCTTTTTTAGCATGGAATTGGTTATGTATCTGAGGATGGCCTTGAACTCCTGATCTTCCTGCCTCTGTGTACTAAATTCTGGGATTGCAAGCATGCATGGAATGCCTGACTTTTAGGGTCCAAATTTGCTGAGTTCCAAATTCCTGTCTTCATGATTTTGTAGTAAATGCTTTCTACTACTGATCTATCTCTCCAGCCCCATAATCCAACTTTAAGAAAATCAACAGAAATCTGGACATGATGGTGCACACCTATAATCTAAACAGCTGGGATGTTGAGGAGGGGGACCACAAGGCAAGTCTGGTCTATTAGTTATCTAACATTTTGTTACGACAAAATAAATACCAGACATAAGCAGTTTGAGTTTGAGGGTCTAGTCAGCCCATCAGGATTGAGAAGGTCCTGGTGGTAGGGGTATGAGGTGTGTAAGAAGTGTGTAAGACCAAGTGGTCAGGAGGTGATAAGCATAGCAATATATATATATATATATATATATATATATATATATATATATATATATATATATATATATATATATGTATAAAAGTATACAGAGTGTAATAAACAATATATGGCACAGTGTAACCAAGAAAGGGTAAAAGGATACGGTAATATAAAAATGAGGCCTCTACCCAAAACAAACAGCGTCCACCAGGCTTCATCTTTGATGGGGCATGCTGAGACTCTTCTTTCTCTACCAGAGACCAGAGATTCAGTCCTCACTGCTAACAAGACCGAGAGAGCTAAGCCCCAGATCCAAAGAAACAGACGTGATCCCAGACCTACATCAGGAGAAGGTAACCCCGTCTCTAGATGGGAAAAACCTTATACCTTGTACTAATATGCTTGTAAACTTGATTATATATAAATAAATATTAAACTAAGTTCAAACCAAAAATAATTATTTCCTCCCCTATAACTGGGGTATGTGCTCATAACAGGTGACTTACCCCATTACCGATTGTCAGCCTATATAGATCTGTAGCCAGAATTCCCAGACAGGATAGAAAGAGGAATTTAGGGGTCTTCAAGTGTCACCTCAAAAAGATTTTATTACCAACTTGTGAGCTGTCACAGGATCATCCACTTCCTTGTTATCTTCCCCCAAGGGGCTCAGGAAGGGAGAGACACTGTTGAGCCCCTCACCACCTTTCCATCCTCTGCTTCAGGCAAACATGGCCAGGCTTTCTCTGTTAGCCTTAATTGTCAACATGACACAGCCTAGAAACACCTCAGAAGGGAGTCTTAGCTGAGTAATTACCTAGATTAGATAGATATATGGCCGTTTTTGTGGGGGACTGTCTTGATTGCTAATAGATGAGGCCCCAGCCCACTGTGGGCGACACCATTCTCTAATCTAGCTAAGTATGAGCCAGCAAGCCAGCAAGTAGTATTTCTCTATGGTTTCTGCTTCACGATCTTGCTTTACTTCCATCAACTGTGGACTATGACCTAGAAGTAAAAGTAAAAGTCAAATAAATCCTTTCCTTTTCAAGTTGCTTTTGATTATATATGTGTGTGTATTTAACCATATATATGTATATATACATATATATATTTATGTATATAAAATCACAGCAAGAGATAAAAACTATAACACACAGTTTCTGCCATAAGCTCAGCTTTGCAAAAACAGTTTCCTTTTACTTTTTTGTGTGTTTCCCGGGCTTTCAAGCCCGTGGGTATTTTGAAGGAAACATATTCCATCTGTTTCTGATTTGCTTCCATTAAACTTGCCAGAAGTTTCTTTTGTAAAGACTATTTCTCGTCTGGGAAACCTTTTCAGCTTAATTTTTTCTTTTCCTTTTCTACAGCCTTCTAGGTCAGATCTTCACACTCAAAAGGAAGCAGAAAATTGAGATGATTATTAGGCTACAATTGAGACCAGAAACCACTCCCTGCCTTCCCCTTTCATACCTGAGCATTTTGAGGAAGTCGTGAAAACTAAGAGGCCTTCATATGGAGGTGATTGGTCTAGTAATCTGCTTGGAATTCTATGTGTAGACACAGTTTTTAAAGACCTGTTTCCAAAGTCTTATATGCAAAGTTTTGTTTCAACTTGTTAATCTCAGCAAAGGGTCCCTGGTCTGTTTCTTATTCAGAAATGTCTGAATTTGAGTAGGATATAAATTTGATAAAGTGCTTTTATTTATTTATCCTTCGCTTAGAGGAGAAAGTGTCATAAATTTAAGCAGAAAATAAAGTGTATAAAACTTTCAAACGGTACCATTAACTTTCAGATGATAAGTATTATTGTGTTCATTAGCCATAAATGCCAAAACATTGAAGAGTAGTTGGGAGACTTGAAGTAGGCCAGGAAAAAAGGAATATATTGGGAGAGAAACAGAGACAGCCCGTTTAGGATAATTATAGCCCTACCACCCAAGATACACATTGCTTTAAGGGGCTAAGAATGTGACTTGTTAGTTGTTTCTGCCCTTACTCTTTAAGGGGGCATGCTAATTATTTTTATGTAGCTCTTACATGACTTTTCTGGGAGATACGAATAAATGTCTATTCACCTCAGATAGAGCATTACCAACCAACAAAAAATAATGATTCTACTAAAGCTTAGTGAACCAATTAGTTTATTGGGGTTACTGAAAGGAGTATGTGTGAGGGGTGACTTATATGAGTAGAGCTGGCAAGGATGACTTTTTCCCCTTTTAACTGAAAAAAATCCCAACACAGCATGGGTGCCTACTCACAATGAACTCCCTGAAGGACTTGTAAGTAGTTTGCAGCTGGTGCAAGAGTTTTGCCAGGTATCTTGGATGATCAGAGTCTCTTTTACACAGTAGTTATTACAGTTTCCATAACCTTGAAGAGGAATCTTGTGAATCCTGTTACTTTCAGGAACTTCCTGAGACTTGTGAATGATTTACTTCCCAAGGCTCATAAATTTTAATCCTTCTTGTAGTCAATGTTTTCCTTCAAAGGAAATTGCTACACAGTGGTAGCTGTAACAAAATATCTCCTGGAAACAATATATTGAAGCAAAGGTTTATTTTGGCATATGGTTTCCAAAGTTTTAGTCCATTGTGGCATTAGGGGTCTGTGGTGGTGGTAACATCCTGTGGAGTTCTTCACATCTCTTGGACCTGGCTACAGAACATAGACCCGAACCAGTGCAAGCTCCAATGTTCCAAGGCCAACACCCAGTGGTCCATCTCTGCTAAGCAGGCTTTACCTCTTAAAGAGTCTGTAGTCTCCCCAAACAGCACCATCAGCTTGAAAAGCAAGCAGTGAACACATGAACCTGTGAGGCGTTTCAGAACAAACTGTAAAAAAATGAACGAGGTCTAACAAGGACATAAAACATTAGCACCTCCTAGACGCACATCAGAATTCCCTCTATCACTAGCCCAGCCACTGCATTTCCAAACCATTGACAGGGTCATGGCTTATCTTACTACAGAGTGGCAATTTTCTCCATTGCCAACTTGCAACTGTAATTTTGAGGTATGGGCGTCTGTGTGCATGTGTGTAGAGGTTAGAGACAATCTTGGGTATTGTTCCTTAGGCGCTGTCTACTTTGGGCTCTTTGAGACGGGGCATCTCATTGGTTTGGAGCTTGCTGATGTTTTCTGCCTGCCTGGCCTGTGAGCTTCAAAGATACTGCCTTTCAGTCTCCACTATTGTGCACCATCAAGCTTGGCTTTTTTTTTTTTTTTTTTTTTTTTTTTTTTTTTTTTTTTTTTTTTTTTTTAACATGGCTTCTGGAAATCAAACTTCTATCCTTGCCATTTGCAAAGCAAACATCTTACAGAGTTTTTTCCCCTCTCTTGGACCTTTTAGTTTATTTTTCCCTTTGAACTTTATGACATTTTCACCAAGCGAGGTTTTTAATCTGGTGATTTTATTTCCCACTTGTCTCCTTTAAAAAAAAAAAAAAATCGAATCTGTTCTTTCCCCTTTAAAAAGCACAGACATTTCCAGAAATTACTAGTAGTGAAGGCGAGATGTTGGTGTGATATGCACAGAAAACTGGAAGGGAGGTCTTTGGAGCTCAGGCTTTGAAATCTGAATTCCAGTTTGAAATGAGCACTTTGCTTTCCCATTCACAGTGCAGGGAATTCCCTGAAGAGAGAAGAAAAAAAAAAAAGACAAAATAAACAAAGATTGGAAAAGCAATGGAAGATAAATGTCTCTGTAGTAGACTCCCACAGTGACTTTGAGAGTGAGATTTTAATATTCCTATATTCCAGATCCCTTAACTGTAAAACAAATATTTAACTGAACCCGTTGGCCCACACTTGTAAACCCACTATTTGGAAGGCTGAAGCAGGAGGATTGTGAGTTTAAGGTCTGCTTGTGCTACATGAATGTTGTGGGATTCAGGTGTCAGCTGATAAATTCAAAAGACACTTATACAGGGCACGGGGCCCCTGAAGGGAGCGGGGAAAGCCCATTGAAAAGGAGCTTCTGGAACACGACCCGCTCTCTCTTCCTGGTTTCTGGATGTTGGGGAGAGGATCGGATTCCATCGTCCGTCCATCACTCATCCACCGTTCCAGAAGCCCCTTTTCAATGGGCTTTCCCCGCCCCCTTCAGGGGCCCGGTGCCCTGTATAAGTGTCTTTTGACCTTATCAGCTGACACCTGAATCCCACAACACATGAGCCTGATCCTGTCTTGTTAAAAAAAAAAAAAGGAAGATGATTCATTCTTTCTTCCCTTGCCAAAAAAAGAGACGATGAAGGTTAAAAAGACAGGATTTTTGTAGAAGCCTTTGCTCAATGGAAGAAGACAACAGCAAATTGTGGCCAGTGTGGCTAACATCGGGCAGTAAATACGTATTGAGTCCTGTATTGAAGGTGGCTTTTGTCCTCAAGATACAAAGGCTGTTCAGTGATATTGATACTTTTAGAATTTGTTATGTAGATACTTACTGTTTTCCAGATGTGATCTTTCAGGTATATGCTACTGGATATTGCCTCATAATATTGAAATATGAAATCTTACATACTGAATGATATAAAATTAGAGATTCCATGTTTTTGAGAGTATACTAATTGTCTTGAACTTTTACACTGGTCCCCCTCATGGACTTCCATCAGTTAGGCAGTTACAAACACTCTCTTCCTCCAAGTCACTTCTGGTCAGTGTTTATCACAGCCACAGACACTAAGGTTGACCACCACCTCAAATCAAGCCAGGGAAAAGCCAATTGAGACCTTAGTGTTCTGTGTGTTGATGTGTGATGCGTGTGTATGTGGGTGTGTGCATGCCATGGCTTGTGTGTGGAAGCCAGAGTTGCTTCTTTCTTTCCTCCATGAGGAGGCAGGTCTCGTATCTTGCTGGCTCAGGAGCTTCTGGGTATTTCTCCTGTCTTCACCTTCCATCTTGATGAGGGCTTCAGGGAGCAAGTATTGAGCCCTTGTTCAAGTAAGCACCTTTTCCTAGGGAAGATATCTTCCCCTCTCTCTTTTCTTCTTAAAGATTTATTTATTTTATGTATATGAGTGTTCTATCGCCATGTACACTTACACCTCAGAAGAGAGTATCAGATCCCATTATAGATGGCTGTGAGCCACCATGTGGTCACTGGGAATTGAACTCAGAACCTCTGGAAGAGCTTACAATACTCTTAACAGCTGAGTCACCATCTCTCCAGGCCTTCCCTCCCACCTTTTAAAGGCAGTCTCTCTAGGTAGCCCCGGTTATCCTGGAGCTGGCTATACAGGCAAAGTTAAGCTCAAATTTTGAGAAATTCTTCTGCCTCTGCCTCTTGAGTTGGGTTGAAGGTGTGTGGACCACCAGGACTGCCTGGAAGTTTGGCTTCCATAAATCCAAGATCAGAGAAGATTTATGCTTTCCTCTGTGAACATTTGCTTCCCTAGAGTATCTCTGTCATTCAGTGATTCTTGGGTTGATCCAGCTGGAAGAAGCTCCCCAAACCCACTGGGCTTCCGTTTCACTAAAGACAAGCCACACTTGTCAGTTAGGTGGGTTTGTTCTTAGCATAAGATCATCATACCTGCAACAGATATTTTCTTTTCAGTTTCCATGGAAGAGATACAGAGAGGAAAGAAAGAAAATCTAAAATCTGGCATGTGGTAAATACTGGTCACCCCAGAAATTGAAAGTTAGGGGTAGGGAGTTCTGGCAATTTTTTTTTTTCTATCAGTCTGGACTACTTAGTAACATGCTGTCTTAAATGAAACACAACCAAACCTCAAACTAAAAACAAGTCAAGAAATAACAAACCAAACCAAAATAAAACCCAAACAAGGCTAAGGAGATGGTTCATTTGGTGAATGCACACAAGATAACCTAAGTTTGGTCCCCAAAATCCAGGTTGGGTTTTTTCTAAAGACATATGTGGGCTGAGGGGATGCACAGCGTAAGAACCTGTGTTCAGATTACGAGCATCCATGTAAAAGCTAGGGATGGTGGCATATGTTTGTGACTCCAGTGTTTTGGGTAGTTAGGGGAGCAAGGTTGAGAAGGAGAGGCAGAGGCATTTCAGATCACTGGAGTTCACTAGCCTGCCTGGTTAGCTAGATTGATAAGTTCCGTGTTTGTAGATAGACCCTGTCTCTGAAAGTAAGGTAGAGAATGCTGAGAAACACTGCACATCAACGTCTTAACCTTTACATTCATGAGCACATATGTGTACCCCCATACACGCATGAACGTCAGACACACAGTCACATGACACACATGGGGTTACATGTTTGTAATTCCTGTACTGGGATGGCGGGTACAGGTAGATCCCTCTGACTCTGGCCAGCCAGCCTAGAAAACTGGATGAGAGATGCTATCTCAAAAGCAAGGGACGATAGCTTCCGTCTGACTTCTATGCACTTGTGTACCTGCACACCTATGAATATGCATGCATACGCATACATATACACACAAGCTCCACACACAAAAGTTTTAGTAGCTAATGCAGAAGGCCAGTGCCTCTCATTTTTCATACAGGAAAAAAAAACAATTAGTTCAGCTAAATTGATCAAAACAGTGTTCTGGAAGTATTTGTAGGTGAGCTGTGCCAACCCTCCTCCTGAGGGAAGTCCTGTGGCTCTGTCATCCCATTGTTCTCCCATGACGACGTGGTGGAAAGTGTTATTTATTTATTTTTTTCTCCTGGGCTTGTTTATACATTGTGTGATCTCACATGCTATTAAATTCCCAACACAGGCATTTTCCATGCTACACTAAACTCAAATCCTCTTTAAAAAATAATTCTAGATTGATTCCATATACAGGGTTGGATGAAGAGCATGCCTAAATACTGTCATGTGCTGTAGGTACAGGGACAGAATGTTCAGCTGCATTTGATTGGACAGAACGTCTGAACCATGCCACTTAATTAAAAGAGAAAATCGCCTCCAGCTTCTCAGTGGGGCTGTGTTTTTAGGTCATTTCTATATCATTCCTGTGACCTACTTTTCTTTATTCAATGTACATTGCACTGTGTGCATGTTAAGATCTGGGAGAGCAATTTGTATTTCGTTTCCCCTTTTGTCAAATTCCTTACGCATTGGCTAACCTTTCTTACTTTCCCAGGGCTTCGCCCATACAATGAATTTTTATGAGAACAAAGTACTTAAAATAGTATTGAATGAGTTTTTTTTTTTTTTTTTAAGACAAGGTCACATTATGTAGCCAAGGCTGTCCTCAAACTCATAATTCTCTTACCTCAGCATCTCAAGGGCCGAGATGAACACTACCATCCTCACTTTTTGGAGAACTGGTTTTGGGGGTATATATGTTTGTGTGTATGTGTTCCTGTATGTGCATGTGCATATGTGAGACATATGTATATGTGTGTGTGTATGTAGTATAGAGGACATCCTTGGCTGTCATTTTTCTGGAGCCATCCATCTTCCTTTTTAAACACCAATTAATTAATTAATTGTCATTAGTGTGTGTGTGTGTGTGTGTGTGTGTGTGTGTGTGTGTGTGTGTGAGATGTATGTGTATGTGTCACAGTGCATGGGTATAGGGCTCAGAGGATAACTCTGTGGGTTCTAGGGATGGAATTCGGATCTAAACTTGAACTTTTACCACTGAGCCATTTTGCCAGCTCTACTTTGGTTAGACAGGGTTTCTTCTGTTTGGGGACACATCAAGTAGGCTAGTCTCTCTGCCCATCAAGGCCCAGGGATCTGCCTACTTCTGCCTCCCTGAAGCTATGATTACAAACGCATGGGATATGACCCCAAAATTCCCAGCCAGTACTTAGATGAGCACAGAAGAACTCATCCAGTACTCGTCACCTGTGGCTTCAGCTGAGGCAAGGTTTTGGGGCACTGGGAGGTGTGATCCCTTCATCCCCAAGGAGAATAAGGCAGTAACAGCAGCCATTCAGCTAAGCATTCAGTATCTGTTACCAGGATCTAGTTAAGTCTATGACTTCATATGACTACCCAAAGTACAATTTAGAAGTGAGAATTCTCTCTAATAAGCAGCCATATTATGTAGGTGCATGATATGGGTGAGTGGGAAATATCTCTGTGTTTTCGAAATAGCTATGAACTAACGAAGGGTCTTAGTGTCTTAGTTACTTTTGTGAACTGTGACCAATATACTCTAGAACAGCTAAAGATGGCCCATGATTTTAGGGATAGCATTTACTATGGTGAGAGGGTCTGACAATGCGGACCAGTTCATATCATGAGAGCAGGGATCAGAGAAACAGATACAGGTAGTAGCCAAAGCAAGATAGATTGCCCATGGGCATGACACGCCCCACCCATGACCTCATTCCTCCTAATAGGCTACCTTCTACTTTTCACCATATTCAATGTTTCCACCGAAGAATTAATTCATTGATTATGTCAAAACTTATGGTGTGTCCTGATTACAGAAATATTCAGAGATGTCCTTCACAATTCTCACAGTTCTAAATGGCCCCCAATCCAAACCAAATTGACAGTCAAGACCCTTTAGTATCTTGAAGTATAGGCTTCTTGGACATGCTAGAGGCTCTGATTTAATAGTTAAACACATTGTTTTTGTAAGACAGAAATGTGACTTCAACCCATAGGAAGACAGGTTAGAACACCCCCTTCCCAGATAAAATTACCTTTCTCTCTTTTATACCTATAGCCTTGATGGTGGTATTGTGGTCTGGGAGCTGAGTGTAGGAGGTTGGTTACTAAATTAAAAATAACTCAGTGGGGTATCCAGGTCAAATGATGCATGCACACACAAAAAGGACTCTACCACTAAGCCAGACCCTCAACCCTCATCCCCTAGTGGGGGATTCTAGGTAGGTGCTCTACCAGGAGTAGGCTCTCTCAGCCTTTCATTGACAGATTCTAGGCAGGGCTTTGCCCCTGAGCTATATACAGAGCCCCCATTTTATTTATTGTTTTAACAATGTGATTAATAATTTATTTTTTAAAAAGATTATAGTATAATGATATAATTTCCCTATTCTCTTTTTCTCTCCAAACCTTCCCATGTACCCACCCCTTCTTTCTCTCTCTTGAATTTATAACCACATTTAAAAATATTGTTACATATATATGTATATATACTATATATGTGCATATATATTTATAAATACACAAATACAGTCTGTATAATGCTATTTGTATATAACTTAAAAGTCTCTCTAACCTTCTTGACATGCTGCCACTAAAAGGTGGGAGCTTGGATCTGGGTGGGTCTAGTGGATGTTCCCGTTAATAGAACATGGCAGATGTGATGCTGGGTTGTTGCTGGGCCTAAGTTATCAAAGCCACCAGTTTGTGACCTGGGATACTTATTCTGGAAGACACTATCTTTGTATAAGAGTCCTGACCACCCTGCAGAAGCTGTGGGCTCAGACACTGTTGTGCAGCCAGCTGTCAGGAGCATTAAGTGCCAGCCGTCTGTGTGAGACATGGCAGGCAGCCAGGCCACTTGAGCCATCACATGGCCGTAGCACTTGTGGTGACATCTGACTGTTACTCTGTGAGAGGCTCCAATTCAGAATTGTCTATCTAAGCCTAACCCAGACTCACAAAATTACTAGTCAAATAAAATAATTGGGTTTGTTTGGGGTGGGGGGTGTTGCTTACTAAATGTACTACTATTAGAAGGGTACACACTGGCATTCGAGAGCTGTAACTATTATTTTTATTTGTTTATTTTAACATTTAATAGTTGCACGAAATGGTCAGTTTTATTGTCCCATTTTTATTCATGCATATCAAGTGCACTGTGCAGTTTTCTGGGGGGGGGGTTGTTTTCATGGGGTGGCTCTTTTCATCCCACCAATTACCCAAGAACTTGTAGACTATGCTCTTTGAATTAATGCTTTCAGAGCTGTATAGAATGTTGATAAGGTGCTTTGGACTCAGCTCTCTCACCGTGGGAGGGAATTGCCATGAAAGACACATCTAAAATCATTTAGATGTTGCTGTTTGTGGGATTTCTGTTTGGAGACCTGGGGAGGCTCTATTCTCCATTAGACAGCAGAGGAACGCTGGGTCTCTGTGTGGGTAGTTTCCACAGAGAAGAAGGTGGGAACTGTGAGGCACAGGAAGGCTTCCAGCCACCTTTAGAAGGCCAAGGCCAAACTCTGCAGGCTGCTTTCAGATGCCAGGTCAGGGCCTGGGAGCCTACTCATTCCTAAAATGTTCTGGAGCTCAGCTCTGTCTGACTCTGTCCAGAGCCACCCTTAGTCACTGCTAACATGATCAATGCATGTCTTGGGACATCTGTCAGGGAGGCTAGAGATGGAGGTGGGACTCCGATGCCTTGTTCTGATTCAACAGCAGGAAAGCACTTGGGATGGAGTGTATAACAGCTCCGAAGCTCCCATATGGATTCTTAAATTTTCTCAAAGGCTCATGTGGAGAAGGCTCGGTCCCCATACAGCAGCATGAGAGGCGGAGCTTTTGAGACATGATTGGCTCACAAAGGTCGTCATACTGTTAATGGATGACTGTATTGACAGATTCATGATCTGATGAGTTTGGGGAAGGTTATGGGAAAACCCAGGACGGAAGACATAGTTGGAGGGGTAGGTATTTAGCAGCACACCCTGGAGGCTGCCTCTCATTCTAGCTACTGCTACTGGTTTTTCTTCTCCTCTCCCTCCTCTTCTTCCCATTCTTCCTTTTATGTTTTTACCTTTTCTTTCTCTCCTTCTTCTTCCTCGTTCTGCTTTTATTAGCCCCCTCCTTCCTATCCACCCTAAGGTGAGCTGCTGTCTGCTTGCTGCACTCTGACCCTCAGATTCTACCTAATCGTAGACTCAAGAGCAACGGAGCCCAACGACCCAACATAATAAAAATAAATAATAAATCAACAAATAAATAAGCCTGTCCTTCAAGTTGGTGTTTCCCGTCATTTTTGTCGTAGTCTATTCCTCAATGTGGCTGAATTGTTGTATTCATAGTAGGACCTTATTTCTATCTCTCAAGCACACCAGCTTAGCCATTATACACTTGAGAAAGAGCTAGGAGAGGGTTGTAATTTTTTTTTTGTCACCCTTAGACTGTATATCTCTCTCTCTGTTATGTACTACATTTGTTGGCTTTTAAGACACACTAAGGACTTCCAGGTGGTGTTATTTGTGGTGTGTTGGGGGCAGTAGAATCCTCTAATGCTCCTTTTCCTATGTGTGTGTGTTCCTGTGTGTGTGTGTGTGTGTGTGTGTGTGTGTGTGTGTGTGTGTTCCTGTGTGTATAAGCACAGAATCTGGAGGAGGACTTTATATGTTCTGACCTATGTCGCTCCATCTTACTCTCTCGATACAGGGACTACCGCTGAACCTGAGGGTAGGCTGGCAGCCACCAGTTCCCGACTGTTTTCCTGTCTCCAGCTGGCACTGTGCTGAGGTTACTGTTCAGATGTTTAAAATTTTATTTATTTATTTTACACCTGGATCAAAGTTTCCCCCGACTCTCCTCTCTGCCCCAATTCTCCTCCAATCCACTTCTCCACTGGTTTCTTTTCAGAAAAAGGGCAGGCCTCCTATGGCTATTGATAAAACATGACATCTCAAATTGCAGTTAGACCAAGCACCTTGTCTTGTATTAAGGCTGGGCGAGGCGACCCAGCATGAGAAGCAGGCTCTCAAAAGAGTCAGAGACAGCTCCTGCTCCCACTGTTAGGAGCCCCACAATAGGACCAAGCTACACAATCATCAGATATACGCAGAGGGCCTAGGTCAGTCCCATGCAGGTACAGCCCAGCGTTTTGCATGTGTACCTGGGATCTGAATTCTGGTGCCTATACTTGCAACAGCAATCACTCTTACTTATTACTTCATCTCCCCACATGCCCCCATAATGCTGTAGCAACAGTTTTGAAATAGATGCCACAAGGTCTTTACTCAGCTCTATTTCTCCACCTATCAGGGTAAGCTGCCAAGTAGGTGGAGACAGCCAATAAAAGTTTAGACACTAAGGACCTCCCTCTTTGACCAGAGGTAAGTACATGCATTCTTACATACTTGCAACCACATATCTGTATGTGTGTGTGTGTGTATGTATGTATCTGTGTGCCTAGCTGTATATGTGTGTGTGTGCTTATTTGTATACATGTGGATATGTGTGTCTCTGTTTTTGTGTGTCTGTTTGTGTGTGCCTGTATATATGTGTATGTATTTATGTGTCTTCTTGTATGCGTTATGTGTGTATGTGGGTGTATGTATCTATGTGTGTTTGTCTGACTGTATGTACGTGTTTATATCCATGTATCTCTCTCCCTCTCCCCCCTCTCCCTCCTCTCTCTCTGTATCTACATATACTCAGCATGTTTTTCACTATGGCATCAAGGAAGAATTCGTGGACTATATGATAATGGGTATTTTCTTCTCTAAAATGAAACTTGAAAAAAAATGTTTTTAAAATGGTCTGGGATTGGAGTCTTTGTCAGTAAAGTGCTTGCTGTGCAAGTATATCTCAAGTTTAAGTACCCCAACGCTCATGTAAAAATTTTGGCACAGAGACACATGTTTGTAACTATAGTGCTGGGAAGCCCAAGATGGACACATTCCCTGGCATGGGGACCTGTTTGAATTGGAATCCATGAGCTTCAGTTGAGAGACCCTGTCTCAATAATGTTTAGGCAACTGAGGAAGACACCTGATGCTGACCTCTGGATTCCATATGCACATGCACACACAAGTACACATATGTACATGAACACACAGGAGTACACCACACACACACACACACACACACACACACACACACACACACACACACACACACACGAATATTAAAAAGGCAGAGCTGGGCAGATGGCTGTGCTGTGAATTGGGTTCTAGAATCTGTCCGCTTGATTTAAATCTTAACTTTCTCCAACTTCTTAGATGAGTGATTTTTATTATTGTTGTTGTTATTGTAAATTATTTAACCTGCTGACTGCCAGATTTCTTGCTGTCTTTATGTTTAATTTTGGAAGTGGGTTATTTGAGACAGGCCTTGCTGTGCACTTCAGGCTAGCCTGGAATTGATCCTTCTTCTGTTTCTGTCTTCCAAATGCTGGGATGACAGACCTGAGCTTCCAGGCTTGGCAGGTTTGTCTTTTTAAAGGTCAGATTAATCACTGTATTTCTAGCAGAGGGTGACTATGAAGCCCAGTGAGCTCATCTATAGAAAGTGCCTGCACCATTGAGAAGGCTTTGCAAGTCTCCACTGTTATTATGATGAATCAGTTTCTCTAATAATCTCTCATTCTAGACCTGTGTCCCTTCTGCCAACATCTTGGCTGAACTCATGCCGGCTTAGCTTTCTTCTTTGGAGACAACACATTGCCCCGCTCTGTGGGTGTTAGTGGTTAGGAAACAATGTGTCTTCTTGTCCTTCCTTCCAGCCACCGTTTTACACGTGAGACTAATTGTCTCCTAGCCATGCCCCGCCCCCTTTTAAAACCGAGTCCTGTTATGTAGTCCAGATTGGTTGGCTTGATATTCACTGTGTAGGCCCAGGATGGCTTTGGATTTGCTATCTTTCTGCCTCTGCCTTATAAATGCTGGAATTTCAGGTGTGAACTACCATGATGTGGTAGCTTGGTGTTTTGAATACCTTTCTCTCCCTGATCTAATTATAGGTTATGAATTGCTACAAAGATTACTAGAAGGCTCCTTCTCCAAAAGAATAAAAGACATTTTCTTCTAATGTGAATCTATTTCCCCCTTATGATTTTAGTAAGTTCATTACCTGTGATGCTTAAACTTATGGCCAACTTGACTAGATGTGGAGTCACCTGGGAGACACACCTCTGTGTGTGCCTTTGAGTGACTTTCTAAACTGAGGTGGGATATTCACCCTTCTTGAGGGCAGCACCGTCCTGCCAGCTGGGATCCTGGACTAAATTAAAAGGAGAAAGCTAACTGAGTGCCTACCTTCCAGTGTTTCTACTTCTAGATTGTGGATGCTACTTAACCAGTGGCCTCACACTCCTACAGCTCTACCTACTAACCCGTAGTTCATCGAACTGTGAGCCAGAATCAACCTGTCCTTTCTCAAGATGCTTTACTGAGATGTTTTGTCCCAGCATCAAGAAGAATAAAGAATACACAGTTTAACAGAGGACCTGTAAATGTCGGGAAGTCCTGGAGCAGGTGTGTGTGTGTGTGTGTGTGGACAGGGCAACAGAGAGAGAGACATAGAGAGACAGTGACATAAACAGAGAGACAGACATAGGTTGAGACAGAGACAGGAAAACAGAACACACACACACTCTGAGATACTCAGCACATGATGTATCTATGCCTGCATTCTCCCTTATGAAGTCTAAGATTATAGTTGAACCCTGCCAGTTCATTCATTATTTAATCCTTTAATTGATGACTGTGGTAGGATGATGACAGCAGCCTCTCCTTGGCAGGAAGGCAAATTCCATTTATTTGTTGATTACTGTTGCACAATTTCTCTGGTGGTGAACAAGTGATGGGAGGGCCACCCATGCTTCATGGTTCAGAATGTTGTCATAAATAACAATTAATCCACTTAGATACTTGGCTTCAGTCAACCTGAAGGATCCCATTGGGCAGAGGAGACTGGGGATGGGTATTGAGGAGTGAATGGAGTTTTCCATTTCCTTGGTTCACTTTTCCTGGATTTCCGTGTTGGTAAATGTTCAAGAGGGGTGGATCATCTCTTAATGTCTTTGTTTTTTTACTGAAACCCCCACCCCCTGGGCTGTCAATCTTATATTATCCTGGGGGGTTATGTCCCTTCCTTCTCTTCCCTTTTCCTTTCCCCCCTTCCTTCCCCCCCCCTCCTCTCTTACTTCCCCTTTCTCCTGTTCCTTCCTCTTCTTTCTACAGCACTGGACATGGAGCCTAGGACTTTGCACACTAGGAAACCCTCTACTACTGAGCATGCCCAGTTCCTCTTCTCCTCTGCGTCTTTTTAATCTTGTCTTTTTGTGTGTGTGTTATAGCAAACATGAATATTTATTCTGAAAAAAAAGTTACAACAAATTGCACAAATTAGACACTTGACAAATTCCACAAAAACAGAAAAAGCCAACAAAATGCTATTATGGTTACATTTTCTGCTTGTCTTATCTCCATTTCCTACCCCACTTTAACTGCATACTCTCTAATCATACTTTCTTCTTTAACATTTTTTTTATGTATATAAAAATGTCCTTTTTTAGCTGTGTATCCCTCTGCTCCCCCTCCCTTCCCTCTTCCCAATCCTTCCCAGTCAGCCTTCATCCCCTCCCCTCCCCCTTCCTCCCCATCAGTCACAAGGTGGTTGATCTACTCCAGGCGAGTCCGATTCCCTCATCTCAATATCAAGACTGGGTTAGGTGTTCCTCTGCAGGGAATGGACTCCAAGGTGCCAGGCCATGCACAGGAACACCGTCTGATCCCACCCCTCGAGGCTCCACATACTGCCTATGCCAATAGACAGTTGTCTACCCTTGGAGGGCCTAGCTCCTTTTCCCATGGTTCCCCAGTGGCTGTTCTTGATTCGGTGAGCTCCCCAGAGCGTTAGCCAGCCATCCCTATTCCTTTGCTCATAAAGATTCTCCTCCCCCACTCTCAGCTGGAACAGGATCTGGGCCCAGTGTTCAGCTGTGGATCTCTGCCTCCACCTCTATTCATTGTTTGATGTAGGTTGTTATGATGGTTATTCATTTGATTATAGGGGAAGTCCTGTTTAGGTACCCCCTCCGCTATTGGCTGGAGACCTAGCCAGGGACATCCTGTGAGTTCTTGGAGGTTTCACCAGCACCCAGTCTCTTTCCAACCCCACATTGGCTTCCTCTATCAAGATATCCATCACTATTTTCTCCCAGTCTCTTGCTCCTCTCACTCAACCATCTCCTTCTCTCACGATTTGTTCCCACCTCTTCTTGGTTGCAACCTGTTATGACCCCAATTTGCTAAGGAGATCTTCTCTATCATCTCTTCCTAGGGGAATCTCTGGATGTCTCTTTTAAGTTCCTTCCAATCACAAGACGTTCAGGGGTTGTGGTTTGCAGCTTGGGCTTTCTTTGCTTTTTGTCTAAAGTCTGCTTATGAGTGAGTACATCCTGTACCTATCTTTCTGGGCTTGTGATAACTCACTCAGGAGGATATTCTCCAAATCCATCCATTTGCCTGCAAATTTTAAGATGTATTTTTTTTTTCCTGCTGAGAAGCACTCCTTGTGTAGATGTGCCATAGTTTGTTAATCCATTCTTCAGTTGAGGGGCATCTAGGTTGTTTACAGGTTCTTGCTATTATGAATAATGCTGCTATGAAAATAGCTGAGCTAATGCCTTTGGGATATGAATGTGCATCCTTTGAGTATATGCCCAATAGTGGTATTGCCGGATCCTTGGGGATATTGATTCCCAGTTTTCTGACGAACTGCCATGCTGCACTCCAGAGTGGCTGTACCAGTTTACACTCCCACCAGCAATGGAGGAGTGTTCCCCTTGCTCTGCATCCTCTCCAGCATAGGCTGTCATTTGTATTTTTGATTTTAGCCATTCTGACAGGTGAAAGGTGGTATCTCAAAGTTGTTTTGATTTGCATTGATGGCCAAAGATGTTGAGCAATTTTTAAGTGACTTTCAGCCATTTGTAATTCTTCTGTTGAGAATTCCCTTTTTAGCTCTGAATCCCATTTTTTAATTGGGTTATTTAGGTTTTTTGGCTTCTAGTTTCTTGAGTTTTCTATATATTTTAGAGATCAGTCCTGTCAGATGTAGGGTTGGTGAAGATATTTTCCCATTCTGTAGGCTGTTGTTTTGTCTTATTGACTGTGTCCTTTGCCTTACAGAAGCTTCTCAGTTTCAGGAGGTCCCACTTATTGATTGTTGTTCTTAGTGTCTGTGCTACTGGTGTTATATTTAGGAAGTGGTCACCTGTGCCAATATGTTGGAGGGTATTTCCCACTTTCTTTTCTACCAAGTTCAGTGTAGCTGGGTTTATGTTGAGGTCTTTGATCCACTTGGATTTGAGTTTTGTGCAGGGTGATAGGTTTGGATCTATTTGCATTCTTCTACATCCTACATCCAGTTATGCCAACACCATTTGTTGAAGATACTATCTTTTTTCCATTAAATATTTTTGGCCTCTTTGTCAAAAATCAGGTGTTTATAGGTATGTGAGTTAATGTTGGGTTTTTTGATTTGATTCCACTGATCCACAAGTCTGTTTTTATGCCAGTACCAGGCTGTGTTTATTACTATAGCTCTATAGTATAGTTTGAAATCAGGGATGGTGATTCCTGAAGTTCATTTATTTAACAGTATTGTTTTGGCAATCCTGGGTTTCCTTTTACTTCATATGAAGTTGAGTATTGTTCTTCAAGGTCTGTAAAAAATTGTGTTAGAATTTTGATGGGAATCACATTGAATCTGTAGATTGCTTTTGGTAAAATTGCCATTTTTACTATGTTGATCTTACCTATCCAGGAGCATGGGAGATCTTTCCATTTTCTGATATCCTCTTTAATTTCTTTCTTCAGTGACATAAAAGTTTGCTTCTTTGGTTAGAGTTACGCCAAGATATTTAATGCTATTTGTGTTAAATGTTTCCATGATTTGATGTTTCCATGATTTCTTTTTCAGCCCTTTTTATCCTTAGTATGTAGGCAGGCTATTAATGTTTTTGAATTAATCTTGTACCCTACTACATTGCTGGAGGTATTTATCGGCTGTAGGAGTTCCCTGGTAGAATTTTGAGGGTCACTTATATATGCGATCATATCATCTGTAAATAGAGACAATTTGACCTCTTTCTTTCCAATTTGTATCCCCTTAATCTCCTTTTGTTCTCTTATTGCTTGAGCTAAAACTTTGAGAATATATTGAATAGATAAGGAGAGAGAGGACAGCCTTGTCTTGTTCCTGATTTTAGTGGGGTTGCTTTGAGTTTTTTTCTCCATTTAGTTTGATATTTGCTGTCCGCTTGCTGTATATATCTTTTATTATATTAGGTATTTTCCCTGTATTCCTGACCTCGCCAGTGTTTTTATCACGAAGGAGTGTTGGATTTTGTCAAAGCTCTTTTTTTTTGGCATCTAATGAGATGATCATGTGCTTTTTTCCTTTTTGTTTGTTTATTTGATGGATGATATTCACAGTTTTTTATATGCTGAAGCATCCCGGCATTTCTGAGGTGAAGCCTATCTGATCATGGTGCATATTTTTTGGATATGTTGTTGGATTTGGTTTATCAGAATTTTATTGAGTATTTTCGCATCAATGTTCCTGAGGGAGATTGGTCTGTAATTCTCTTTCTTTTTGCATCTTTGAGTGGCTTGGGTATGAGGGTGATTGTGGCCTCATAAAAAGAGTTTGGCAATGTTTCTTCAGTTTCTACTGTCTGGAACAGTTTGAGGAGTATGGGTGTTAGTTCTTCTTTGAATGTCTGGTAGAATTCTGCACTGAAACCATTTGGTCCTGAGCTTTTTTTACTTGGGAGACTTAATAATCACTTTAGTTTCCTTTGGGGTTATAGGTCTGTTTAGGTCTTTAATCTGATCCTGACTTAATTTTGGTAAGTGGTACCTGACCAGAAAACTGTCCATTTCTTTTAGGTTTTCCATTTTAGTGGAGTATAGATTTTCGAAGTATGACCTGATAATTCTCTGAATTTCCTGGGTGTCTGTTGTTGTGCCCCCTTTTTCATTTCTGATTCTGTTTATTTGGATACTCTCTCTCTGCTTTTTGGTTAGTTTGGATAAGGGTTTATCTATCTTGTTGACTTTCTCAAAGAACCAACTCTTTGATTCATTGATTCTTTGTATTATCTCCTTTGTTTCTATTGTATTGATTTCAGCCCTAAGTTCGATTATTTCCTGCCATCTACTCCTAGGTGAGTTTGCTTCTAAAGCCTTAGCTGTGCTGTGAGGTCTCTTATGTAAGATTTCTCTAGGTTTTTCATATAGGCATCTAGTGCTATGAGTTTTCCTCTTAATATTGCCTTCATTGTGTCCCATAAGTTTGGGTTTGTTGTGGATTTATTTTCATTAAATTCTAGGAAGTCTTTTGATTTCTTTCTTAATTTCTTCTTTGTGACCCAGAGGTAGTTCAGTTGAGAGATGTTCAGTTTCCATGAGTTTGTAGGCTTTCTGTGATTTTTGTTGTTGTTGAACTCTAGCTTTAGACCATGGTGGTCTGATATGATACAGGGAGTTATTCCCATTTTTTGTATTTATTCATATTTGCTTTATGTCTGAGTATGTGATCAATTTTAGAGAAAGTTCCATGAGATGCTGAGAAATATGTATATTCATTTGTTTTTGGGTGAAAGGTTCTGTATATATCTATTAAGTCCATTTGTGTCATAGCATCTGTTAGATCTCTTATTTCTCTGTTGAGTTTCTGTCTGGTTGACCTATCCAAGGGTGAAAGTGGGTTATTAAAGTCTCCCACTATTAGTGTGGGGTTTGATGTGAGGTTTCAGCTTTAGTAGTGTTTCTTTCACATATGTAGGTGACCTTGTGTTGAGGGCATAAATATTCAGGATTGAGACTTCATCTTGGTGGATTTTTCTTGAGATGAATATGTAATGCTCGTCCTGTTCTCTTTTGATTGGTCTTAGTTTCAAGTCTATTTTGTTAGATATTAGGATGACTACACCAGCTTGTTTCTTAGGACCATTTGATTGGAAAGTCTTTTCCCAACTCTTTACTCTGAGCCTGTGTCCATCTTTGAAGTTGAGGTATGTTTCTTGTATGCCATGGAAGGATGGCTTCTGTTTTTGTATCCATTGTGTTAGGGTGCATCTTTTTTATAGGTGAATTAAGTCTATTGATATTAAGGGACCAATAATTGTTATTTCCTTTAATTTTTGGTGGTAGCTTGCATGTATTTTCTTTCTTTAGGTTTTTCTTCTGTGGGATTATCAATTGTTTGTGGTTTCATGGATGTATCTGGTTTCCTTAGGTTTGAGTTTCCTTGTAGTACTTTCTATTAGGCTGGATTTGAAGATAGGTATTGTTTAAATCTGGTTTTGTCATGAAATATCTTGTTTACTCCATCTATGGTGATTGACAGTTTTGCTGAGTATAGTAGTCTGGGTTGGCAACCATGCTCTTTTAGTGTCTGTATAACATCTGACCAGGACCTTCTTACTTTCATTGTTTCCATTGAATATTCTGGCGTTATTCTGATGGTTCTGCCTTTATAGTATATGTAATTTGCCCTTTTTCCTTTGCAGCTCTTATTATTTTTTCTTTGCTCTGTATATTTAGTGGCTTGATTATTATGTGGTGGGAAGACTTTTGGGGGGGATCTAGTCTATTTGGTGTTCTGTAAGCTTCTTGTATCTTTATAGGCATTTCCTTCTTTAGGTTGGGAAAGTTTTCTTCTATGATTTTGTTGAATATATTTTCTGTGCCTTTGAGCTGGTATTCTTCTCCTTCTTCTATTCCAATTATTCTCAGGTTTACTTTTCTCATGGTGTCCCAGATTTCCCGGATGTTTCATGTTATGACTCTGTTTGATTTTAATCTTTTCTTTAACTGACATATCCATTTCTGCTTTTGAATCTTCCACTCCAGAGATTCTCTCTTCCATATCTTGTATTCTGTTGGTTATGCTTGCATCTGTAGTTCCGTTTCATTTCTTCAGGTTTTCTATTTCCAGCTTTGTCTTGGTTTGTGCCTTCGTTATTGCTTCCATTTCAATTTTTAATTCCTGGAATGTTTCTTTTACCTGTGTTTTGCTGAGTATTGGGCTTCGGGGGGGGGGGAAGGCTCTCCCAACTTTCTTTGGCTTAGGGCAGTGCTAGGTGAGGTTGGGGTACCGGGGTCTATGTCCCCAGGCTGGGATTCAGAGACCATGGTCTCTGCTTGGCCTCAGGGTTGGGGTTCCACTCACCTCTTACTCAGCTGTGGACCAGGAGGCTTCAGGGTCTCCAATTGGAGGAGTGTCTCTCCTCTCTCTCTCTCTCTCTCTCTCTCTCTCTCTCTCTCTCTCTCTCTCTCTCTCTCTCTCTTTTAATGTTCAGGATGGAACTCAGGGTTTTGTGCATTCTAGGCAAACACTCTACCACTCAGTTACATCTCCATCCTCTTACTAGGGGATTCTAGATAAGAACTCTACCAGTATGCAATAGCCTCAGCCTCCCATTAGGGGATTCTAGGCAGCTGCTCCATCACCAAACCACATCCTCTGCTCCTTACTGGGAGATTAGAGGGAGCTACTCTGTGGTCGAGCCTTGCTCTCAGATCCTTTACTGGAGGACTCAAGGCAAGCTACTACTGAGCCACCTCTTGAGTCTGGATATTTCTTGAGTATATGTATTAAACTGTTGAAAGATCTATTGTCTATTTGTTATCTATTCCCTTCTTTAGGTGATAGTAAATTCCTTGAAGGTAGGGATTATTTCATAGTATAGTTGATCTTTAGTAAAAAAGAAAGTGAACACTTTTGGAACTCCTATTATGTCCCATGACCTCTGCTTGGAGTATTCTCATTTATTTAGCAAGATTTGAGTGTGGGTGTGTGTTAACTAAATAAACAGGAGGTTATTAGTCTAGGATTGTCTTTATGTTTTGAGTTCAACCTGGTACGTAAACAGATCAAAGACCAACCCTATTTAGAAGCTCTTTTTTTTTCCTTTTGATTCCTTGCTTTGTAGCATAATTTCTGTTGCTATGACAAATACCCTTGACAAAAAGCAACCGAGGAAAAAGCATGTCTTTGTCTTACAATTCCAGGTTCTAAACCGTTACTTCAGGGAATTCACAGGGGCAAGAGTTTGAAACATCTGGTTACATTGTATCTGTAGTCAAGAGCGAAAGGAAATGAATGCACCCATGCTGCTTGTTAGCTTGCTCAGGTATCTTTCTTTATTCCTACAGACCTTAAGGACCAGCCCAGGGATTGGTGCTACCCACAGTGGTCTGGGTCAATTGAAAGTCAATGTAATCCTCTGTTCTTATGCTTCTGTTCTTTCTAGGATCTCTTTTGCAATTTCCTTAATGCTAGGCATATGATCTATTGCTAAGCCACACCCTCAGCCCCTCATTGGCGCCTTCCGGGTCTACTCTACCACAGAGCTATATCTCCAGCTCCCTTTAATTTTTATTTTGAGACATGGTTTCACTAAATTGCTTAGGTTGGCCTTGAACTCTTTCTCCCATAGGCTGTGCAAGCCTTGACCTCAGCTTCCCATGAGATGAAATTATAGACCTCTACCACTTAGGACTGGTTTTCTTTTTCCTTGCCTTGTCTCAATATAAAGAATGACAGTGACTGCGTTCCTTTGTATTCTTTTCTTCTCTACTTTTTTTTTTTCTGTCACTCGGTCGGAGTACCCAAGAGTAACAACTTACGGAAAGGAAGACTGGAATAAGGTTATGATCTGGGCAGACTTCAATTTCTCTTGCCTGAGCATACCACAGGGATGCCTTCTCTTGGAGGACTGGTTCTCCACCTTCCTAATGCTGTGACCCTGTAATACATTTCCTTATGCTGTGGGGACCTTCAACCATAAAATTATTTCATCACCACTTCATAACTGTAATTTTTCTACGGTTGTGAATTGTAACGTAATTATTTGATACCCAAGATGTCTAACTCAAAGGGGTTGTGACCCACAGTTTGAGAATCACTGTTTTAGAGGCTCAGACGACAGATAGTCAGGCTAGAAATGGGGCTAGACTATAAACCTCAAGGCCTGCCCCTTGGCAACCTACTTCTTTCTGCCAGACCTCCGTCCTAGTGTTTTAAACGGTACCCACACAGCGCCATCAACTGAAGACCAACTGTTCAAAACCATGAACCTGTGGAGGGATATTTCACACCCAAAACATTCATAGCCTTAAACAAACAAACAAACCCAGTGCTATTTCCTTGTTTAGAGTTAAACCTTGCTCTATAAGATAGAACTCATGAACTCTAGGTACCATTAAATGGACCAAAAGTGTGTGACTAGCTAGCTAGGTCACTGGCCCGAGGGGAGAACCCAGTGCTATTATTCTGCTGAATGGACATGATAATCAACTGTCTCCTTAGTGTGTATTTTTAAATCCAAAGGTTAGAGCATCACTCAGCCCTCATAAGAGAAGCTTCCTGTAGTAGATGACAATCAACACAGAGACCCATAATGCATTAACACGTGAAGAAGAGCCTATGGAGTGTTCAGTTCTAAATGAGACATTGATACCGTATTTCCTCCCCAAGCTAAGAAGTCATTGAACAAGAGGTGGCAGAAAGATCGGTAGGGCCAGAGGTAGCAGGACAGTATTTGCTGGATATGACAAGACTGTTGCCTATGCAAACTCACAGCGGCTGTGACCATGCTGCTTAAGACCTGTGGAAAGATCAAGACACTCAAAGTCCCAGCTATGAGAGGAACTCATGAAATCGTACCCCTACTGATGGCTACTGAGAGAAAGACTCAGTTTTTTTCGGGGGTGCTCCAGTGTATGCTTCTCCACCTCTATGTACACAGGTGTCAGTAAATTTTATTTCCAGAAGATCAAGTTGGGAAAAAAATGTGTGAGGACAGATGGGGGAGATTAGTGGGTAGGGTATAGGGGTTGGCTTTGTTCAAAACACATTATGTTTATGTATGAAATTTTCAAACAACAAAAAAGTTAAAAAGAAGCCAGAAAACTCAGTGTCGTGATTTCCTGGAAGTGTCCTTCTTATAGAGCTTATCACCTCAAAAATGTGGGAGGCAATTTGCTGACATCATAGCCCTCTGCGGGGCAGGTTATAGGTTCACTCAGGTCTCAGGAGTTCATCTCTACAAGTGACACCAGATGAACTCGTTGGTCAGCGAAGGCGCCATTAACCTGGACTCTGTAGGATTCTGCCCCACTTTCTGGGGCAGTTGTAACTGATAAGTGTCTGCTTTGTAAGTTCAAACAAGCACTTCTCTCAGCCCTGCGTGTAAAATAGGAGTCGCTTGAATGTCACTGTCATGGTAATCAAATCGATGAGAGTCCTGTGGAAAGCCTTGTTACTATTAAAACAAAGAGGAGAAGGGGGACTTGCTCTTCCCTGCCGATTTATTCAGGAAGCTTAGTAGCATGGGTGGTAGCGTTCACAGGTTTGAAGACTGTCTGAATGGGTCCCATTGTTCTGGGGTCACTCTTTGCAGAGAATGAGAGCAGGAAGCACTCTGGCAAACCTCAGTGGAAAATAATTGTCAGGAGAGCTTCCTACTTCCGGGTTCATTCTTCTCCTCGAAGCTTCAGATAAGAGCCAGTGACTCAAGCCTGCTCTTCAGATGGGCCCTGGTGTCATCAATAGAACTGCTTTCAAATTCATGGCCACTCCAGGCTCAATGAACCACTTGAAGCTTGAGAGGTGGGCTTGTCTCTTAGAGTTAAAACAACCAAGAAAACCCAAAACATTCTTAGCAGGTGGTGGTGCCTGCCTGTAATTCTGAGGCTGAGACAGAGGAGGTCCAATTGGAGGCTAGCCTGGGCTACATAAGGAGAAACAGCTTCAGAAGAAAACAGTCTGTTTAAAAAGTCTTACTACATGGTAAATGGGGTTTTTTTGTTTGTTTGTTTGTTTGTTTTGTTTTTTGTTTTTAGTTTATAGTGTCATTCAATTATGGCACTGTCATAATGAGAACTGATGTGATAATTGCCATTTTATACATGATGAAACAGACCTTTGTGGTATTCTGGGGTGGCATAAATTATACTCAATGATAAATTAGACATAGCCATTGTCATGGGTGCTCTTGGTAAATTATAGAGAAGAAACATGGTTTGGAAACTTGGGGCAAAGTAGCTAGAGCTTGTATTTCTAACCCGGAAAGAAAGTAACATTTCAACTTGGAAACATCTACAACCTTTGTGTGGTAATTCATTCCTCTAAACCCAGATCTAGGAGGCTGAGTGTGTTCGAGACTAACTCGGACTGCATGCTTTGTATTGAAAAAAAAAAAAAAAAGGAACAAGAGCTGGGGAGATGACTTAGTCAGCCAAGTCCCTGCTGTACAAACACCTAACATGAGTAGATCCCGGATGGTGGCAGGATCCTGTAACGCCTATCCTGGGAATGTGGGCGTGAAGGAGCCATAAAGATTATCAGGCAGCCAGCTTAGCTGAATGCATGGACTTCAGATTCCGTAGGAGACCCTGTTGAGAGAGAGAGAGAGAGAGAGAGAGAGAGAGAGAGAGAGAGAGAGAGAGAGAGAGAGAGAGACTCAATCACACACACCCACTTTCATTGATACATGTGAAGTTACATGCTGGGATCTGCCTAAGAAAGACCATGTGACCTTTTTCCTTTCTGAGTTTGGATCACTTAATACTATACATTCCAGTTTCATCTGCTTTCTTGATTCCCGTTTTCTTTATAGCCAAATAATATTCCAGTGTCTGTACGGATCACGTTTTTATTACCCATTGTCAGTTGATGGGCGTTTAGGCTGGCGAGATTAAGAGAGGGTGATGAGGGAGAATAGAGAGAGACAGGGCGAAAACACAAAGGAGGCATAGAAGAGGGACAGGGTCTTTGGGGGAGAAGGAGAATCGCAAAAACACGCGTCATTCAATCATGTCACAACGAGTTTGGCACACTATAGGGTGATTAAAAAATATTACAAAATGACGATAGAAAGTGATCGAGGAGAGATGTGGACGCTGCCCCCCCCCCCCCCCCCCCCCCCCCCCCGTATCCACGATAACCAGCAAGCTCACATCCAACACACACATCGAGCATTTAAGAATGCCCCGTCACGTGCCCTGAAGGGCTAGCAAGTGCCTGAGCATCTGGGAAAACAGCCACAGATACTGCCAGCCATTGAGTCTTCACTAGGAACCAGTTTTTCCAGAACTCAACACAGTGTTTGGCGGGGGCAGCAGAATGGAACCATCCTTGATTAAACAGCTTCTCTTCTGAAGGGGCTGATTGCAAAGTAAAGTTGATCCCGGGAGAAATGTCCGGAGACATGCTCTTGGCTTTTGATATTTCTTTTTCATCTGTGATTTTCATGGACATTTACAAAGAGGTTTGTGACATAAATGTACTGGATGGAGCTGTGGGCCCAGTGAGCGTGTAGCCCAGTATTATAAAATATACAAACAAGAGGATGAGCAGGTCAGATTTAATAAGCCCACTGGGATACATGCATGGCCAGAGGGACATGGCTTCACGGCACTGTATGAGATGAGGCCTGCTCACTGCAGGTTAACTGTATGACATTGCTGGCACAGAGAAAATGTGACCTTGCCTGGCATTATTATCCTACATAAAGATTCCACATCTGTTACTTTTCTCGTGACAAAGTGTCTGTGAAAAACAGCTCAGAGGAGGAAGATTTATTTTTTGTTCACAGTTTCAGACATCTGAGTTCATGGTTGACTGGATTCATTACTTTTGGAGCTGTGGTGAGGCTGTGAGGCTCTGTGGTATACAAAGCTTCACCTAAAGCAGCCCAGCATCAGAGGCCTTTCTGGGGCACAGGTGATACACCAATGGCCCTCTAACTAAACCATATCTCTCCTAGCTTCCTTCACTTCCCAATAGTCCATTCAATTTTGCATTAGTCCATTGATTAGGTCAGAGCCTTGTTCTAATTTCATTCAACAACCAAACAAAAAATCCAACCTGACTAAAAGCAACTGAGGGGCTTTCTTTGGCTCATAATTCTAGGTTCTGGTCCATTATTGTGGGAAAGGCAAGGCAGGAATTTAAAACACTACACCCACAGTCAAGAACAGAGAGAATAAACACATAAATCCTTGCTTGCTAGCTTTTGCAGAAGCTCTGCTACCTTCCTTCAGCTTTATGCTGTTCCGCCCATGAGATAGCGCTGCCACATTTGGGGAGAGTCTTTCTACCTCAGTTAACAATCAGGATGATCCCTCCACAGACACGCTCACAGATCAACCTGGTCTAGGCAGTTCCTCAACTGAGATACCCTTCTCAGAGATGCAACATGTAACAACTCCCCACTTAGAGTCAAGCATCTCATTCCTCACGGTACAACTGCTTCTGAATGTCATACTCGAGAGCAAGCCTTCAACTCATGAGTCCTGAGGGACATTTTCTATAAAAATCAGAGAGGTTCTCCAGGAAAAAGAACCTAGCCTAAATGTCTCTCTGAAGCCTGTGTGGGGTTCAGCCTAGATCCGCATCTTAGTTGGCTGGAAAGAAGCTGAAGCCAAACCCTTAGATCTAAACTACATTAGTCTTGTAAGGTTGGGGAGATGGTGTCTGAGATCAGCACTAGTTAGAGGTGTGGAATCTGGCCCATTTTCCTTTGTAAAGGCTTCAGAAATCATCTCTGGGTAATTAGCATCAGGTAGAGGTCCGTCTGGGCATAGGAGATGTGGGTTTTGTTTACCCTTCTGAGGGTTCTGTGTTGTGGAGGCAAGTAGCTCCGCAGGGGAGAAAGGAAGTAGAGAGATGAGTTACTTTACTTTGTTCTTTGACTCCTGGGAATAGGGATTTGGCAGGGCTAGACACATTTTTAAAAAAGCTGTCTTCAGGGATGGGGAAAGTACTCACTTGGTAAAGTGTTTGCCTTACAAGACTGGAGACCCAAGTTTGATCCTAAGAATTCATGTTTTGAAAAAAGGGGGTGGGGTGGGGTGGTGGTACTATTGTAATCCCAGAACAAGGGAGACAGAGATATGTAAACTCCTGGGGTTCATTGGCCAGCCAGCCTAGTCTAATTAGTGAGACATAATCTCTCAAAAAGAAAAGTACCTGAGAAAAGATGCCTGAAGAATGACAGTCAGGTTGATGGTAACACACACACACACACACACACACACACACACACACACACACACACACAGAGAGAGAGAGAGAGAGAGAGAGAGAACGCTAAATCCAAAAGAGGGATATTATTTGTTCAAAGTCTCTTTAGCATATGGATGATAGTATATTCAAATGTCCTGTGTGTCCCGTGTCCTGTTTTTGTTTTGCATATTCCTGGGACACGTATCTCAGAAACACAGATAATGAATAAGGCACTGGGAGCTGAAAAAAAGTCTAAAAACAGTCTAAGTGGTCTGTAGGTGTGAGCACTTTACTCAAACAGTGTGCAGTTTTCTTAGAATGAGTTTAGGGAACAACATCATGGGATTATCCCAGATCGGGAGTTTAAAAAAAGAAGCCAAGAGCAACAACAAACAGCCTATTTCCTTTTGCTAGGTCTGCTCATTTGAGCCGGACAAAATGACTGGCAGTGGGAAAGAATTTTAGGGGCTGTTATGTGAACAGAAAATGCATCAGTTCTGGGATTTGTCAATTCCGGGAGAAATAGAATCAGTTTAAAAATAGTTTCCAATCTTCTAAGCCAGGAAAGGCCTCTGGGAAGAAGAATGGAAGGTGAGAAAAATGTGGAGAGACTAGAAATGGGCGAGAGGAAGAGGCCCTCTTATCTATGGCTCAGAAAGGGCAGAGGGACAGCAAGGCAGGTAACAACAAAGCAGGGCCCTGGACATGGCTCGCAAATGAGAAGGCTTGACTAAAAAGATGGACACGGTGGCAACATGCCTGTAATCCCAGCTCAGGGAAGGTAGAGACAGGAAATACGGAAACTGAAAGAACAATTCTGTTTGGAGGGAGATGTCATAGAATGAAGCTGATACATCTAACAAGGGAAGAATGATGCAGCAGTCACGGATGCAAAGATGCTTCATAGAGGATGAAATACTCAAAGCTTTCTCCTTTATAGAACACACACACAGTAGAGTGAGCTCCTGGGATCAAATATAAGGCCAATGCTGTGTGTGAGTGTGTGTGAGTTTGGACAGTGATACTGAGGAGTGAACCTATGACCTAATGCATACTAGGCAGATGCTCCATGCTCAGCAACATTCTTGGCTCTTCACTAAAAGATTTTTCAGTAAAAGGAGCTCTACCACTGAACCACACCCCAGCCCCTCACTATGGGATTCTAGGCAGGGGCTCTACCACTGAGACACACCCCAGCCCCTCACTGGGGGATTCTAGGCAGGGGCTCTACCACTGAGACACACCCCAGCCCCTCACTGGGGGATTCTAGGCAGGGGCTCTACCACTGAGACATACCCCAGCCCCTCACTGGGGGATTCTAGGCAGGGGCTCTACCACTGAGCTATGTCCTTAGCCCCTCACTAGGGGATCCTAGATGACCAGTCTACTCTTCTTCGCTCAACTCTCTGCCCTTCATTGTTGGGTTCTAGACAGGCATTCTACCACCGAGATATGCTTCTAGGCCCTCACTTGGGGGATTCTAGACAAGTCCTCTACCTTTGAGCTATATCATCAGCCCTAAAGTAAAATTTAAAATGGAATGCTTCTTAATTGCTGTAAGATAGGAGGAGAATTTGCATGACTTCTGAAAACTGAAAATATCTTGAGATTTTTTTTTTTATTGTCAGGTGCATACCTGTTTTGGTAAATATCCCGTGTGCTCTAGAGAACTTTAATAAACATAACCTAGGAGGTATCTCGATTTCCTTTTACCTCTGGCCTTCTATTTTACTTACAATATGAGCCTCATGATAGATTTTCCTGACAGAACTTTTAGGTTCACTCTTGATTTGTATGTATTCCAGGTCAAATCTATTCCCTTAGGTTTGAATATTAATCTCCAAACTTCTATATTCTTTGAATCAGCATTTTCCCCCAAGGCAACCCAACTTAAGTGTTTTCTTAGAAGCCTGATGTGAAAAACCAATTTAAAGTAAAATTTTGCCCTTGAGGATTTTCTTTCTTTTATTCCCTTTTTTTCTTTAAAAAAATAAGCTCAATAATACACTTATAATAACTTTAATAATTCTTACATCATCTGATTGTTTGTTACTGAATACTGTTTCTCTGAACTATACTGACAAAAAAGTCTCTAGATATTCTTTACTCAGGAAACAAGTAGAACCCAGCTGTTCTTGTTGTACCCCTCTCAAAGTGCCCCCAAAGACCACCAGGGTTTTTATTGTTATGCCCAGGTTCCAAACAAACCGGGGTGGATACCCCTTTGTTCTGATACAATGGAGGGTTATTGGCCCTGAGCCCCAAGGTGACAGGTTTTTTTTTTTTTTTTTTTTTTTTTTTTTTTTTTTTTTTTTTTTTTTAAGCCTATGTAAGTGGAGTGCTGCACATCTTGGCATTTCAGGATTGGGCGAAGAGACTTGGAGTGTAGTAGCTATTGGCTGAACTTTCTGGTGCAAACCCAACTTTTGAATCCATTGGCTGTCAGGTACATTCCCAGACCTGAGCCCCGCCCTCAGGCACGAAACTCTTCTCTGAAACTAAGCTTTGTAAAGGATAAATCCAAGCCTTAGAACTCTAGTTCAATTTCTGTTGCTATGGTAAAATAAACAAACCTTGCAGAAAGCAACTTAAAGGTTTATTTAATTGCATAGTTCTGTGTTATAGTTCCTCATGGTAAGGGAGCCATAGAGGCAAGAACCGGAAATGGTTGGTTCCATCATGTCACAATTAAGAGCAGAGGAATGAACAGATGTGTATTTAGCACTCAACTTGCTCTTTCTATTATCCGATTTTAGGGATACCTAAGTAGGGAATGGTGCTGCCCCCTGTGGGCTGTGTCTTCCCACATTAACAATCAAGACAATCTCTCCACAGATATGCCCACAGGTCCATCTGATCTACATAATCCTTCATCCAGACTTCCTTCCCAAGTGACTCTTGCTAGTGTCAAGGTAGAGATTTGAATAAGAATGTCCTCCAGAGGCTCAGACAGTTGAATATTTGGTCCCCACTTGGTGCTACTGTCTGAGAAAGCTTAGGAATTATGATCTTGCTGGAGGAAGTATATCACCAGGAATGGGTTTGGGGAGTTAAAAATCTCATACCACTTCTATTTCATGCCCACTCTGCTTCATGCTCATAGTAGGAGTGTGAACTCTTATCTACCATCCTTGCCACTATGCTCTCCTCTCTGTAACAGACTCATCTCTCGAAAACTGCAAGCCCAAGCCACCTTAATAAGTTGTCTTGGTTATAGGGTTTTATCACAGCAACAGAAAGTAACCAATACAGTCTGACTGACAGTTAAAGCTAACTACCACATTATTCTTTCTCACCTTTCAATATAGGTCATGAGTGAAACTTAATACTTATGGACATCTACCTAAACCTGGTAGCTTTGGCTTGTCATCCCAGCTACTCTGGAGGCAGAGGCAGGGGGCTCACAAGTTCAAGGCACAGTCCATGTCTGGCAGAGATGTTTTAAGGAGGAATTCGAAAGACAAGAAAATTATTACCACTGCCTGGAAGGAAAACTGCTGTAGGAGCTAAAAGAAAGTGGAAAGAAACAGAGCAGGTCAGGGTTCAGGCAGACATCGTACAGTATGGACAGAACCACTGCAACAGAGAGATGTCCCAGGCCTGAGATCTTCAGAAAGCGTGGGCCTCAGTCGTGTCGTCCGTCCCCCCCCCCCGTCCCCCCCCCCCCCCCCCCCCCCCGTTATTGTGATAAACCACTTTAACCAGAGCAATGCAGGGGAGGAAAGGATAGGATTTATCTCAGCTTATAGGTCACAGTCCATCACTGAAGGAAGGTCAGGGCAGGAACCGAAGCAAGGAACTTGAAGCAGAAGTGTAAAGGAATGTGTCTTGCTGGCTCACTTGTAGCTCATGCTTGCCTAGCTTTCTTATATAGCACGGGACCTGCACCCAGAGACAGTGTCACACACAATGGGGCAGGCCCTCTTACATCAATTAATAGTCAAGACAGAAAGGTACCCACAGGGCGATAGCATCTAGATAATTCTTCTTTCAGATGACTCCAGACTGTGTCGTGTTGTTAGTCAAAGCTGAATAGGGCACACAATAAACAGATAAAGTAACGAAGTATTGATTTTCTACCATATTTAGGTTCTGATTTGGGGCTCTGGGAATCGAGGCTTGTGAACACAAGAAAGATCCTTTCTATCAAGTTACTCAGAGGTCTAACGATCTGAAACTGCAATATGATATTGTGTCCTACAAATGTGTTGGGCCACATTCATAGCCATTCCAGATATGTGTGGCCTATGGGCTGTAGGTTGGGTGTGGTGAGAACAAAATTTAGTTTACTGGATAAATACAAAGAGTAAGAACAGAACAATAGTGTATAATCATAGCACTAGGGTTCATTTTGGGCAAGTCCACTGTGAGCCAACAGAGTCAACTAAGGTGAAAGAGAGATTGGTATAGAAATAGTAATAAAGAGGGCTGGAGAGATGGCTCAGCCATTAAGGGCTAGGCGCACAACCCAAAAATATAAGAAATAGTATAAAAGATACAGTTATGTAGATGCATATATGATAGAAATGTAGATGCATATATGATAGCTAGACAAGAGATAGATGAATGGATAGATGGATAGACAGATAGGTAGAGAGATAGTCTTGGAAGGATTGTTGAAGGGGCCAACAGAAAGTTAGGGACTTATCTCTACATAGAATAAAATTCTCGTGTGTTTTCTTGGTTGGTCCTAACTATGAAACAGTTTGTCCATATAGATTAGGCCATCAGTCTATTCTCTGTCTCTGTCTGACTCTGTGTGCATGCACACATACACATATGGAGACATACGGAAGACATCACCTCCTCACCTTGACTTTTGAGACAGGTTATCTCACTTTTTCCTGAGGCTTACTGACCAGAGCAAGTCCCCACTCCCAAGCTCTGGAATTACGAGCACACCCTCCCATTGGAAATAGAAGGCAGGTCTTTATGCTGGTGTAGCCAATGACTGACTGATCTGCCTCCCAAGTCCTGGCTCCCAACCAATTCTATTTATCTTCCTCAACATACCTTTTACGAACCCTTCTGCAACACAACCTCTTGGTTGGTCAGATCAGATTTAAAATAGCATCTAGGTATAATTTCTTCCTGGACAATCATTATTTAAGAAACTGTTGTAGATTCTAATATATATATATATATATATATATATATATATATATATATATATATATATATATATATATATTTGCAATTTTCAGCTTTTCAATTCTATAAAAATACCTTCAATGAATAATTCGTTGCTATTTGCAAATGCTAAGCCCTCTCTAGAGAAAGGTGCTATATTAATATAAAGAAAAAGGCCCTTTGGTGGGCAGCTTAGTGCCTCTGAGCCTTGGAGGACCAATTAGCTGACAAAATAAATTTCCAGAACAAAAGCTGATTTGATGAACTGTTACACAGAGGAGTCAAGTCAAAGAAATAATAATCACATGCGATTTAGCCCGGAACAAAAGAGGGAAGCCGCCATGAACCACTAGAGAGGGAAGATTCTTGATTTTCATCTTGGTTTTGATAATAGTTTAACCAATGTCTACAAAGGGGAATGTGGTATTTTAAGCCACTTCTGTGTGAGGACAAGAGCCTTGCTATCCCTATGCGTAATTTGGCGGATGTTATAACACAGCAGCCCCAGGTTCTAGCAGGTAAAAACCTCAAGATGGATAAAATATCTTTTGAAATAAATGAAAACGATCTGATGATAGCCTGGGAGACTACAAAACGTCAGGGTTATATTGAGAAAGAACAGCTTTGCTCATAGGGGAACCCAGAGCTCGAGATACATTATGTGCTATGGTGACTAACCAAATCTCATTCCTTATTTAGAAACTGTCTTCCCTGAGTCAACACCACCTAGTATCCTTGGTTGGAGTGTGTACAAAGGACTAGTCATGTTTCTGGCCCAGGCCTGGGACTCTAGCTGTCTAGACATACATGTCAGTCTTATTTTTAAAATAGTTTATTTTTGTTTCTGTGCCTGTTTATGGTTTTCTGTATCTGTGTACAGGAGTCCTTGGTAGCCAAGTATCAACCCGAGCTCTTGGCATTCCATACCCTGGAAGGAGGAGGAAGAGGATGGCTGGAAAGCCTGAGACATTGTCTCCCTGGAGACCCAGTTTGTTCCCACCCCGTAAAAGCTCCAAAGCCTTTCAATATAGAGCCACCTATCAGGGAATGAGCAATCCAAACATGACATAGGAAATATTTCATATGACATCAGATGCATCTGGTAATGTCCTCACTTCTCAGGACGACCAAAGAATTATAACTTATGGCAAAGCCATGTGAACAGAAAGCAATTAGAAGAAGGTGTGGCAATGTTAGTACGTGTCACTGTAAGTGTGTGTGCACTTGCAGATAGAGGTCATATCTTTTCCTGTTAATGCTCATCTTACATTTTTTGAGATAGGGTATTTCATTGAGCCATCCAGTGAGACTAAGCATAAAGAGCCTCTGTTTTCATCCCTTCTGCTTTGGGGTTACACACGCGTGCCATAACACACATGTTTAACATGGTGGCTCCTAGAGGTCATGCCGAAGCCTTCATCCAATGGATCCTCACCAGCTCCTGATTCTCCTTCCAGCTGCAAATAAACCAGATGTGTTATGTCCTCTCTCTGTGTGTAAAGTTGGTCCTTAATTGCATGATACTTTCAAACTTAGAACCTTAACTTCTAAGGTTACAAGCATATATCCAACTTTTTTTTAAAAAAATATCAAACCAAGAACATGAGTTCTGAGGAGTGAAGCCAGGACTTCCCAGCACTTGACCATTTGAACTTTCTCCCCAGATCTAACCATAACCTCTAATGAAAAGTATTTTTATTTCTTTAGTTAATCATTTTTTAATGTGAAGATTATAAAAATAATTAGTGGTAGGGCTCTTTAGAATCATCCCCAAGTGATGGAATGGGGCCTTGGCTCCAGATGTAGCAAGCCCACCTAGAATCTCCCAGTGACAAGCTTGGCCCAGTGGTAGAACATTTACCTAGAAGTCTTCAGTGAGGGACTGAGGGTATGGCTTACTGGTTATGAACTAAGAAAATAAAAAGAAACAAAACTTAATCCCTGATCTAAACACATACACAATCTCTCTGTCTCTCTGATTTTCAAGAAGTGATCTTCATTCATTGCAGACAGGTCTTGAATATACAGATTTCACATCCCTCTTGCTTCAGCCTTCCATATGCCAGGATTATAGACATCCATTGTGACATTGCCTAATGAACAGCTCTCTCAGTGCTCGTCATGTGCATTGCAGTACAGAGGCTATAAACATGAGCCCACAGCCAGAGAAATTTGACTATGGGTATTGTACCTAACACTAATTAGATGTTTCCCCCCAGGCAAATGATCTAACATCTCTGCATCCTGTGATGTTCTACTTATTTCAAATACAAGCTTTCGTAGTATGATGCTATCTATGGATGACTTTCTCTGGGTAATGAGAATCAAATGAATGTACATCAAGTGTAAGTTCTTGGGGATGGGTATGTGCCTGCCTAGAATCCCCCAGTGAGGGGCTGGAATGTGGCTCAGTGGTAGAGCCCCTGCCTAGAATCCCCCAGTGAGGGGCTGGGGTGTGGCTCAGTGGTAGAGCACCTGCCTAGAATCCCCCAGTGAGGGGCTGGGGTGTGGCTCAGTGGTAGAGCACCTGCCTAGAATCCCCCAGTGAGGGGCTGGGGTGTGGCTCAGTGGTAGAGCCCCTGCCTAGAATCCCCCAGTGAGGGGCTGGGGTGTGGCTCAGAGGTAGAGCCCCTGACTAGAATCCCCCAGTGAAGTGTTGGAAATGTAACTCAAGGATAGAGCACCTGCCTGGAATCTCCCAGCAAGGGTCTGGGGTTTGGAACACATGCAGCTAAAGTAATATATACAAATTACAGAAATATATATACATATATTTGTGCATATATACACATATATATTTCTTGGTGAGCAGTAAATTTTTTTTAAATCAGAGGTCATGTACCACATGAGTTTTTAGAAGCCCTTTCTACTTAATAGTATAATGAGTAAATTACATATTAACTCTTTTTAAAGAACTGTAATTTAGAATCTGCATAATTTTTCTAAAATCAGATTCTTGCCTGTGATATACTTACTTGGAGTGCTGTTGACTAGATTCTGACTTAAAAGTGCCGATATGTGAGTGGGCCTTAGCATCACTTATATGTATGTCTTGTTATGGAGGATTTTATGTTGAAGAAATTCTGTTTCATTACACGGGACATGTAGAGTTCTTGAACATGATTTTTGAAAAAGGGCTGGGATCATGGTTCAGTGGTAAAATGCCTGAGTAGATTTCCCAGACTGGTAACATGGCTAGCCAATAATCCAGGTAAATTTTTATGGGTAAACATTGATACCCTGAAGGTTATTTAGTTATGTTGATTACCCTAACCTTCAGCAGAGCAACAGGAAAACCCATAGAAATTATTTGCTTTTTTTGTGCTTTTCCTATCTTTATTGCCAAGATATGCCATTTTTTCCCGTTTCTTAAGACAGGATCTCCCTATGTTACCCAGGCAAGATTTAAATTTCCTACCCTCCTATCTCAACTTTTGGAATGCAGGGGTCACAGGAGTGTGTTACCATACTTGGCCCAAGAAATACTTATTTTAAAGACTCACAGATTTCAACCGAGAAGAATGAATAGGAAGTAGAGCTTCAAGAAAGAGACAGGTATCTAGACTCTTAAGATGCTCATCTCCTTGTACGAGAAGCCCCTTTTTCCGACTTCTGATGATACCGCGTTATATTCAAAGTACCTAGCATCTCTGGGCTGGGACTTGGTGGGTTCACTGCCTTTTTCTGTCATAGGTAGCCATCAGGTAGAAACAGAAATGGTGGAGTTTAAACCTCACATTGCGGTGCTCACACTGGTTCCCTTTCTTGGAAATATCAGGGCAGTTGAGTTTCTACTTAGTGGTTGATGTAACTGCAATGCAGGGAATTGATTTTCCTTCTTTTTTTTTTTTTTGAGACAGAGTCTTATGTAGTCTAGGCTGGCTTCCAAATTCCTATGTAGCCTAGTATAACTTTTTGATCCTCCTGCCTCTGCGCCCGGAGAGTTGGGATGACAGGTGTGCATACCACTATGTATGCTTTGTGAAGTGGGTTGAAAAGAGTCCCCTCCCCACCTTTCCCGGTCCATGTTGCCCTTGCTGCAACCTCCAGGCTCTTCAGAATTTCCATCCCTCTTATATTTGTGTTTTTCAAATTAGTAGTTTGCTCTTGTGGGTTGACCTTTTCAATATTCTGTATTATGATTGGTTGTTCTTACGGCTCTCTCTTGTTTTTATTCTGGCTTAACCCCCCAGGGAAGAGGTGAAACAGCTATCCAATAAAAACACAAAATACTGGAAAGGTCAAAATACACCATTACAATAAATTACCATAACTCAAACAGGGAATCGGGCATTAAGATTCTGATACAGACAAGGATGGAGATTGGCAGGAGGGTTGAAAATGGCAGGTCATGAATGCATTTGGATGTCAGAGTTCACCGGGAACAGAGTCAACATTCTAAATCGGAGCTGGAACATTGTCTTGTGAACCTCTCACATCCTTGGTTGGAGTGCGGAAATGCCATACCGAAGAGAGAATGCTCTTGCTTACTTCTGTCCCTAGGTGTGTGTGTGTGTGTGTGTGTGTGTGTGTGTGTGTGTGTGTGTGTGTGTGTGGCAAGTTTCTGTTGTGGCTAGAAAGAACAAATAGAGGGTCTTCCAGGAAAAGTCTCACAATCTGAGTGGGAGAGCAGTGGATCAGGAATTGGGAGACTTTGTTCTACATATCTCTGATGTGAACTCCCTGCAGTTTAATATCCCACCCCATCCGTTTTTTTGTCAGCAATGGGAATGGAATCTAGGGCCCTGCACACACTAGGCAGGTGCTCTATCAGTGAGACACACCCCACCTCCTCTTGTTCTCAGGTGAGTGCTTTACTTCTGAAGAGTTACATCCTGAGCCCAGTTACTTAACATTCTTAACATTGTCCCATCAACACATCAAAGTCACTTTTTGTACCACACAGGATATTGGAGCTTTTGAAAGTCACCAAACATAGTCTCTGCCATGAATATTATACGATGTGACCTATTCTCACCTCACTGATTGTGTTCTATGATCAGGCAGGTTTCTAAATCTCTCTGGGCCCTGGTGGCCATCATTTTCTCTAGATCTAAGAAGCCTGATGGTGACATACATGATTCAGTGACCTCCCCTCCTTCCTGCATCCCGTGTGGAAAGTTGAAATGAAAGGAACCAAATCTCCAGCCTGGAAGGCCATTTCATATCAGGCAGATCAATAAGAACTCCATTTTCCCAGAGACATGGCAAGAAGACAGAGCTGGTAGCTATGGACAGCTGGGATGCCAAAAGCTGTGTCCGGGCTCAGCCCTTCTGTCTGTCACCCAGTTATGATGGTAGATGCCCCCCCCCCCAAACAGCAGGGGCAGGGTGCATTATCAGAACACCCTCATGGGGGGCAGGGAGCCCTTGCTTGAACAAATTATCTGTTAAGTGGCGGAATGAAGAGAAGAACTGTGTTAATCTACTGAATCGTAAACCTTCCCACAGTGTGATGCCGCCATTCACACAGATATTAATCTGCAGCCACATCCTCGCTCTGGGTTTTCACACAGACACTTTGAATTGCCAACAGAAAATCGTATTTGACATTTAATTCCAATCATGCAGAACCTTTCATTGAAAGCACTGTCACTTCACCTTTATTTGGGAGACAATACACTCATGTCTTCTCATAACTTTTTCCCCCCTTCGAAGAGGGAACGTAGAAAGGAGAACAGAAAATAAAAATAATGAATTTTAGGGGCTGTGTAGATGGCTCAGCCGTTAGCAGCATTTCCTGCTCCGGTAGAAGACTGCAGTTCGGCTCCCAGCACTCAGGTGAGATGGCTCACAACTGTCTGTCACTCACTCCAGCTCCAGGGGATTCGACACCACCATTTCTGGCCTTCTTAAACCTGTGCACACACCTGCACAAGCACACACACGCACACATGCAAATATAATAAACCTTTAAGAAATAATGAAAATCAAACTTTGAAAAATGCAGGAGTTGAAGCAATGCTCAGATACCCACAACAGCCCCAGCTGCTGCTCATCTGTGGTTTCTGTTTTTCTCATACACCAGAATGCTGTCTTCATCACTGTATGCAGATTATGTATTATTGTATCCATGTTACTCATCATTGTATGCAAATAAGTACTATTGTATGCAGATCAGACATTCATTCACATTAAAAGGGGTGTTGGATGGAGATAGGGAAGTGTAAACAACAGTCTTAGTTTCCTGTTGCTGAGATAAAATACTCACAACAAAAGCAATTGAGGGGAGAAACAGTTTATTTTTAGCGCACGATTCCTGAGCTACAGGTTAGAGTCCATCATAGCAGGGACATCACATTGGCAGGAGCTAGACCCTAGCTGCTAGAGGCACTGATTTCATTGCATGGGCACTCAGAGGAGAGTGATAAATGCATGTTGCTGCTTTGTGTGCTTTCCCCGTTTCCCATGAAATTGTGCTGTCCACACCGATGCAATCTCTTCCTTCCTCATTAATGCAATCAAGGAAGTCCTGCACAGACAACCACAGGCCAACCCCATCCAGATAATCCCTCACTGATGTTCCCCTCCTGGTGACTCTAGATTGTGTCAAGTTGAGCATTAAAACTAACCACCACAGGTATAAACTTTCAGATAGGAGATGCAGTTTAACTACATAGTGTAGTGACTTGTAGCTATTAGTAACATATTGACATATATCAGAACAGCTATAGGATTTACATGTTTATTTAGTTTTTGTATACGGGATGCGTGTGTGCATTCAATGTGCATGTAGAGGTCAAAGGACAATTGTTGGTCCCCTAGAGGCTTCTACCTTTTGTTTGAGACTATGACCCTTATGTTCCAGGAACTTTCCTACATAGGCAGGGCTAACTGGGCAGCATGCTTCTAGAAATCCACCCATCTTTATCTCCCATATGCAATCTTATTATTGTCTGGGTTTTTACATGGGTTCTGGGAGTCTAAACTCAACTCCTTATCCTGATGAGGTAATTATTTATCAATTGAGATAGTTCCCCAGACTCTCAAAATAGCTAAAAGATTTAAATGTTTTCATCAGGAAGAAATGTTAAACATTCAGAGAACACATGCTAATTAGCCTGATTTGTTCACTCCACAACGTATATTGATGTATATAATCAATCAATGTCTACTGATGATATGACATATACAATGTACTGAAACAGCACTTCTTACTTTATAAATGAAGTTATGATCTGTTTATTAAAAGTAGAATTCAAAGGGCTGGGGAAATCTGATGAGTGATTAAAAAGAAGTTTGTTGTGAAAGTGTGAGGGTCTGAGTTTGGATCTCCAGAATCCATATAAAGCCAAATACAGTTGCACACATCTGCAGTTCCAGTGTTCCTGTGTGAGATGGGAGGAAGAGACAGGAGAACTTGCAGAAATTCAAGCGGCAACATACACGGTGGTGAACAAGAGACTTTGTCAGAAGGTAAAGGTGAGGACGGATACTTTCTGTTGTCTTCTGATTTGCACATATGTGCCATAATATGTGATGTGATGTGTGGGTGCCTGTGCACATGGAGAGGAGGGGGAAGGGGGTGTAGGGAGATTATGTTGTTGCATTGTAAATAATTGTCCCCGCCTATGAGTTTAATAAAAAGCATTGATTGGCCAAAGGCAGACAGGAAGTGTAGGCGGGGCTACCAGACTAAGAAAACTCTGGGAACAGGAAGAACAGAGCAGAACGCCAGAGAGAAGCCAGAAGAAGCAGAGGACAAAACTATGCTGCTCTGAGAAAAGGTACAGAACCGCATGGCTGAACAGGATAAGAGTCATGGGTTAGATTAAGGGTAAAGAGTTAGCAAGTTATATGCCTGGGCCTTAGGCCGATCAGCCTAAAACTATTGTAAGCATCTGTGCATCTCTGTGGGTCTGTGGGTCTGCGGGCCTAAACCTTGAGGATAGGCTGCAAAGTCCCGGCCAGAAACCTCTTACTCCAAGGGGGTAGTGTGGAGAAAGAGAAGGAACAACAGGTAAATTCACATGGGCTTGGTGCACACATCTGTCATCCAGGGCCTGAGACACGTAGGCAAGGAGACTGCTACATATTTTAGGTCAGCTTTCCTAACCAGCTAGTGGCATCAATGTACTAGGCAATATTTTAAAAACATCTACTCCTACTGTAATTTTATAACTTTAAGTATAAATGGTAAATAATAAACTTTTGGTGCTTTCTGGGAGACCTCTGACATGTTATAAAATTGCAATCAGAACACAGACAGGATTGAAATGAAGAAAACGTGGGTTGTCACAGCATTTAAATCTTACCTGCCACCGAAATGCCACCCTTCTCAAATTTAGTCCCATGGGAAATAAAGGGCTGGGGAGAGAGAGAGAGAGTGGCATGTTCACAAGGCAGGAGAGCTGGCCTTTCAAACTCAAGAGTTTGTTGCAAGGAGAGCTTGTCACAAGGCATATCTCTGAGTTCATGTCATCCCCAGCTTTGGGGGTTTGATGGGAGTTGTGGGGGATGGGGAAGGATAAAGAGGGCTGGAGATAGCCACAGGAGTGCAGTGGGAAGTGGTTTCACCTCTTTTTAGAGTCTAGGGGTATAGTCATGGCCTCAAGTAGTATTAACTCCAGTCTCTGCCAGCTGGGATTCCAGCTGGAGATGGTGCTTGAAGAAGGGAGTCTGCTTGAATCAGACATCCTATTTCCATGGAAATGTCCTATCGTGGTGTCCCAGAGTAACACAGACAGGTCACCATGGCAGAATTTTACCTGAGCTTAATAAAGCCAGTGTGTCTTTTGGTTTCTTGAGAGTCAAGAGTGACTATCTTGGGATAGTCTTCCAAGAAGCTGTGAACACCAGATTGCCATTGTTGGGGTGGGTGGGTGCTTCATTCAGTGGCTCTTTTCCTGGGTCTTTCAATGAGGACTCATTTACTGGCACAGAAATGTAATTCTTATCTACATGGTCCCCGATATAAAAGAACTAGGGTGTCAAATGGAGATAGGGATGGGAAATGTTTATTTTATTTATAGTTATTTCCTCCAGATTGAAACACTCCCTCCTAGAGAGAGGCTTCTTTTTAAAACTTTATTTTTATTTTAAAATTTCTTATGTGTATGAGTGTTTTACCTGTGTGTATGCATAAGCACCACTTGCATGCACACAGAGGCTAGAAAAGGGTGTCAGATTTCCTAGGACTGGAGTGAATCACCATGTGGATAATGGGAACTGAACCTGGGTCCACTGGAAGAGCAGCCAGTGCTCTTAACCACTGATATATTTCTCCAGCCCTGGAATAGACTCAGGAAGTAAATGAAATTCACAGGACTCAGGAATTTCCTGAATTTTATAAGATTGATGTGGCCTCTCTGATGTGGGAATGTCTTTCTGTATGCTGTAAATATCAGTCTTTAAATAAAGGAGCTGTTTTGGCCCATGACAGGCACCATAGAAGAAGTAGGTGGGGAATTAGAATAGTTAGGAGGAGGGCGGAGTCAGAGCAGATCAAGCCACCCACCCAACAAGAAACATGTAAGGAACACAGTTGAGCCATGAGACAGCCACGTGGTGGAACAGATTAATGAAAATGGGTTGAGTTAAGCTGAAAGAGCTAGCTAGCAGTGTGCCTAAGCCATAGTCCAAAGAGCATGAAGTTAATATAAGCATCTGAATCATTTTTGAAGGCCTAAGAAGCAGCGGGCGTCTAAGGAGTCTGGGGCAGCAGGTCTACAGGTCTGCGGGTCTGGACCTCTGGCCGCCCTAGACCAGGAAACCTCATTGTAACACCTCTCCCCAAGACTGCATAAGCAGCAGCAAATGCTGTTTAGAGGAGGTTCTTCCACTTCCTCTGTTCTATACTGGGGTGGGGGAAGGTGGGGGGCAGGAGCTCCAGGGTTGTTGCTTTTGTGCATTGACACTCATGTTAGGCTGGCATTTACAAGGACACATGCCCTTCATTTGCTCAAGCTCTTTTACATCACCCTTCACAGATGGTCCACAGCAACTCCAACAACCTCACTGGTTCAAGGAGACTGGGGTGGAATGGTTTCTTTGAGCTGTGTTCAGTACTCTATTTGAGGTGCATCGATACTGTTTACTTCTCCCCAGGAGAAGTCACACAATGGGCAGCATGCGCGACTTTTATGATTGTTAAATTGTATGAACACCAGCAATGTGCCATAACATGACCAAATACAATGACCGATGACAAATTTCCACAGGAAGTCCTCAGGGCCCTTCCCAGTCCAAAATGAGAAGTGATGATGGTCCTACTGGCGATATTGAAGTAGATGAGGTGGATGAAGAGAGAAGGCTTAGGCTTGGAGCTGGGATTTTGTCACAGGAGACTGGAACTTGAGAGAGAACACTAGAAAAGCGTGATGGTCTCTACCTCAGAGGACGTGGTGTTTGCACTGGGGCATGGATGATGCAAACAGGGTCCAGTGGTTAGAAGCTGAGGCAGACACTAGGAGAGAATTCAAATCAGGCCACTGCATTTGGAACAGCTGGACACGAATGACTCAGGATATGAATACAGGGTACCTGGGATCCTCTCCAGCTTAAGACTAGCCAGATTACTGAGAGGATTTAAATCTTCACAAGGGGTCTCCAGATGGCTGGCTGGGCCAGGCTCACGAAAGACCTCTGTCATTAAGTACACTATATCTGAAGGTGAAGTGTCCCAAGCAAGTTCTGGAAGCCCACCCCCTCCATGCCATTCCAGTTTTTGGAAAGAGTGTGCATCACAGTGTAAAAATTGGAGAAGAAAGATTCCGCTGGATTATTGTATTGCTCTTGTGCTGTTCAAATAATTTAGCTGCTGCTCAGAAGGCAAGAGCGGCTTTCCTCAAATGTGCCTTTTCCATTTTGTATCATGCTCTCTTCTATCTCAGCTCACTTTCCAGTAGCAGAATCCTCGAGGTTAGGTCTATAAAGTATGGAGTCTGGAGGCTGGAGGTCTAAGATTGGCCAGTCTCTTTCTTTTGTATGGATTTTCTCTTGTTAACTTGTCCCAAGGTCAGTGTCCTCAATGATCTAGTGATCTCCCACCCTACCCTTTTTTGGGGGTGGGGGATGAGAGTGCTAGATAAAATTTAAGTTCTTGTGTATTGCTAGGCAAGCAGATGACTGGGGAGTCACGCTCCAGCCCCTCACTGGGGGATTCTAGGCAGGTGCTCTACCACTGAGCCACACCCCAGCCCCTCACTGGGGGATTCTAGGCAGGTGCTCTACCACTGAGCCACACCCCAGCCCCTCACTGGGGGATTCTAGGCAGGGGCTCTACCACTGAGCCACACCCCAGCCCCTCACTGGGGGATTCTAGGTAGGTGCTCTACCACTGAGCCACACCCCAGCCCCTCCCTGGGGGATTCTAGGCAGGGGCTCTACCACTGAGCCACACCCCAGCCCCTCACTGGGGGATTCTAGGCAGGGGCTCTAACCACTGAGCAACACTCCAGCCCCTCACTGGGGGATTCTAGGTAGGCACTCTACAGCTGAGCCTTGCTCCAAACTGTCCCCAAGATCTTTCTGTTCTACCTTCTCCAAAACTCAACCCCATCAGAGGCCAAGCTTCTGAGAAGGTGATTCTCCACCTTCTTAGTGCTGATTTTTTAAATACAGTTTCTCGTGTGGTGACCCCGAACCATAAAATAACTGTAATTTTGCTACTGTTATAAATTGTAATATAAGTATCTAATATGCAGGATATCTGATATGCATATAGCTTGAGAACCACTGTTCTAAACATCCAAACCTTCTGGAGACACCCTTAAACCGTGTGAAGAATGGGGTATAGGGAGTGTGCACTCATGTGTGCAGCTGCCTGCTTGTTTGCCTGTGCTTCCTGCTGATAGAGACCTTTTCCTCTTGTTGTAGAAAACGCTGTGAAGCTGCAGCGGGCCCAGCATCCGTGGCAACAGCAGGAATGGACACTGTTGCGAAACGGGCGAAGATGTGTGAATTGTCCATTTCACACTGATCTTTTAATGTGGACACCCTCGCTGGTGATAATGAAACAGGAGGACAGGAATATTATGTTCTCAGTTCCTGCTACACTCTGGGGCAGCTGGCTGCTGTGCAAACTTGTGAAAACTGTAGGTATCGAGTTAGAGCCACCTGACCGGGGGAGCCGGATGTCTTTCCATTTACTTCATCTTACGCCATGCCGAGGGCTAATTAGAGCAAGCCTATTGCTGCAGTGTTAACTGGGGCAAGTGAGCCTGGCATAGTGTTTCTTTTAAGCTGGATGCCAGGTAAACATCTATCAAAGGCAATCATGGCGATACAAGCAGAGAGAATTCCCAAAGATGTCACGGTGTTGAGTTTATGCATATCTGCCTCTCACTTTGAGGGGAGAACTAAAATGTGCTGGAGTGTGCTCTCTCTCTTCCTGTCTCTTTCCCTTCCTTCTTCCTTCCTCCCCTCTCTTCCCTCCATCCCTTCCCGCTTCCCTCCCACCTTTCCCCCTTTTTTCCTGACATGGTATCAGATAGACCAGCTTGGGCCTTAACTTTCTGTGTAGCTGAGTATAACCTTGGGTTTTCTGTGTGCATGCATAGTACCTGTGTACAGGTACAAGTTTTGTGGGTGTGCACATGGAAGCCAGAGGATAACTAGCTGTCAGTCCCTTGGTATGACCCACCCTCTTTTTGAGACAGTGTCTTTTACTGACCTAGAACTCACCGAGTAGGCCAAAGTTGCTGGCCACTGCCCCTCTAATCCTTGAATTACAAGAGTCAGTGTCACTCACTACTGGCCGTTTCCCCCCGAGTTCTGGGTATTGAATTCAGCCTTATATATTCAAGTTCTTTCTTTACCCACAGATTTTAACTGCTTGTACTTCTGACTCATTTACAGGTAAGAACTGGAGTTCTAGACATGCAACATAGTTTTATGTGTCGCTGGGGACAGAACCCAGGACTGTGCAGGTCAAGCAAACCCTCTACCAAATGAACTACAGACTCATCCCCTCCCGTCTACCATGAGTATTGTTCCGCAGAACATGGTCTCTGCTGCCCTTAAGGGAATGCATGCTTTTAATCCCAGCACTCAGGAGGCAGAGCAGGTGGCTCGTATGACTTCAAGGCCAGCCTGGTCTACATTGTGAATTCCAGGACAGACAGAGCTAGAGAGCCCATCTTAAAACAGACAAACAAACGCAAATCTAAACAAACAAATGAAGTCCCTGTGTGTTCTTGAACCAGTTACTTTATATTTTTGAGTCTAGTAGTGAGGTTTATCCAATGATTTGGAAGTCCCTGTAGTGAATGAGAGAACTCACAAGATCAGCCATGAAGAGAAAGCTCAGAGAACTCCAGCCTCACTCCCTGGAGTTACTATGAGAAGGCAGGAAGAGCGAACACCCTCAGCACACATGTGCTCCGTAAGTACTGGTGGCTGTGGAAAATGCTCTGCCAGCAGTTGACAATGTGTCACCGGAGCCAGGCTTCCTGAATTTGAACTCCGTAATGTACATTGTATTGGTAAATTGACACACGCTGCCCAAGCTCTTTGTGAAGCCAGCTTGGCTCTGGGAATGGATTTGCCATCCTCCCCATAGCCCATCCCCAGCTTCAGACTCAAGCATGTCTGTCTCAAAGGGTCTTCTAAGACTTTGTGTCTAGAGACAGGCTGGATCCCCCTGACTGTGACAGGGATCAAGAGAGCAGCAAAACAGCCCCAGAGTGAAAAGCACTGTGTTCTCCAGGGCAGCTAGAAGGTGACTAATTTCCACCAGAAGTCACTGGTGTTTATGTCATGATACAAAAGTGCCCGCAGTGGGAGAGAGAACCCACAACTTCATGCACAGAAAGCTCAGTGAACTCCAGATGATGGCCTCAACCACCCCACAACTTCATGCACAGAAAGCTCAGTGAACTCCAGATGATGGCCTCAACCATCCCATTCGGTTTCTGCTGGATGCTGTGAGCTTCCCACTTTGTGATTTTATCTCTATCTCTTGCTATGTGTTTTTCTTTACTTGCAAGTCTAGCATGTTAAGATGAGCCCTTCCTTGTGTGTTCTACTGCATGATGCCAGCGTCTGCTCTGACACCCTGTTATCTTTCTGCTGCCTGCTGTTTTATTCTTTAATGCTTTCCTGTTGCATACTTAATAAATGTACCTCTTTGAGGCCAAAACATGGCCGTCATGGATCATTCTCACTGTGTGGCCTCTTTCTTCCTTAGCAACCTCAAATGTGAAATGATGGGCTTTTATGTTCACTAAGTGTGTGTGTGTGTGTGTGTGTGTGTGTGTGTCTGTGTGTATTGTGTGTATATTATATGTATGTGTAGGTATGGGTATATGTGGATATTGGTGGGTGTGGGCACATGTATTTTTTGTGTATGGTGTGTGTATATATGTAGATGGGGAATTTATGGGCACATATGTATATTAATTGTGTATGTATATATATGTTAAGTGTGGCAATATGTGTATATTGGTGGATGTGTGTACCTGTATTTGTGTGTATTTGGTTTCTGGAGAGTATACTCAGATTCTCCTGTGTGGGCAGTAAGCTCATTTCAGGATGAGTCAGCCTCCGTAGTCCCCCCAAAAGTCTTTCTTGTTCCTTCATGCTTTAGGTGGATTACTGCCATAGACCTGTAGCTGTGAAGGCTAATCCAGATTGTCAGCTTGACTGGATTAAGAGACACCTAGGGGATGAGGCTGGGCATGCCTGAGAGGATGTTTCCAGGGGCAACTGGATCATAAAAACACTGACTAATCATTGAATTGATCCCCTGGTGGAGCCATAATGCAATGGCATTTTTAAGGGATGTTGAAAAAGCGGGAGGTGGAATCTAGTTGGATGAAGTGGGTCACTGGGGAGCTCTTGGAGCTGTGTCTTGCCCTAGCTGCTTCCTGTCCCCCTGTCTGTTGGCATCCCACCTGCCTTTCTGTGAACAGTTCTCCAATGCCCTCTGTGCCATGATGGTCACCTCTGTCCCTGTGAGCTCAAACAATTCCTTCCTCCCTTAAAATGTTTCTGACAGGAATATGGTCACTGTGATTTGAAGCCAACAAATATAAGGTTTCTGTTTCATGCACTTCATTATTCTAGAAACCCTGATAATGGAGCAATCTTCACACAGGAAGAGGCTCAACTCTCAGAAGAAGACCACGCTGTCTGAAGGGAGCTCTGCAGTCGCTGTTTGAAATTCTGTTTGGAAGTAGTGTAATAGAGCTTGAGCAGGTCCATGGCAGTGGACTTACAGGCAGGTTCCTTTCTGGAAAGAGATAGAATGGAACCATAAACACCACAGCTATTTTCTCACAGAATCAAGGCAAATAGGAGACACGGTGCTGTTTCACAAAAGGAAAGTTCAGTGTATTTACTCAGCTTGGAGTATAAAAGTCCTAAGGGAAGACATGTTTGAAAGCTTTTTGGAGAAAGATTGATGGAATATAGCTCGTGCAAAGCACAAAGCAGTATTTGGCTCAAGATAAATTCTTATAAATATTGGGTGCTGAACATGAAAATAGGTCTCCTTAAGGTGGAGTGTGCCACTTACCACATGGATTTCAGTGACAGTAGTCAGTGGGTGAAACATTAGATGGGTGGATGAAACAGTGTGCCTCCGTAAGTGTGTGTGTGTGTCTACCTATACACATATATCACATTTTCCATATCCATTCACTTACTATGTATTGCATGAATTGTATTTAGTATTATAATAAACTGCAGGACTGGCTGGATGGGATAGAGAAACTTTCAACTACAATTACGGGCATCCAGGTTGACTCTGTGTCTTGGCTACTGTTGCCAGTGGCACATGGTGTATCATGGATATATAGACGTCTCTCTGCCAACTTTCTATGCATTGGTAGGAGAATAAGCTAACATGGGATTTTGGAAGTAAATACAGAAACCTGTATCAAAAACTAAATTTGATTCACTAAGTCTATTTTTGGTGAATTTGACTTATGGACGCATTTAGAAACAGAGTCAATGATCAATGACTAAATATATATTGGAGTCATCCACTACATAATCATTTCACTAACGTGTCAGTAATGGGAAAATACTTATTATGTCAGGATATAACATCTTTATGACATGTGATCTTAGTTATGGCAAAAATGGAAACAAGCAAGTAGAAATGTATATGACAGTATCAATGGTTAACACTAAGTTGGGTCGTGGCTCAGCTCCTGGCTTGTACAGAGCTCTGGATAAGGTTCCTAACACTTTATAAACCTGCTGTGGTGGCACACACCTGAAATCTCAGCACCTCAAGGGTCAATAAAGGCAGGAGGATGAAGAATTTAAGGCCATCCTTGGCTAGGTACTAAGTTCAAGGCCAGCCCTGACTACATGAGACCTTGTCTTAAAAATCAAAGCTAATTTTGAAGCTGGTGCAGTGGTGCACGTCTGCAACCCAAGTTCATTAGAGATTGAGGTGGGAACATTATGAATTTGAGGCTAGCCTGAGCTATATAGCAAGACCCTATCCCAACCTCCACTCTTCAAAAAGTAATAAAATTGGGTAGTTCTGGTTACAAGCCTAAGGGATTTTACTCCCCCCACCCCATCCTTTCTGTATTTGGGTATTTCTATAATGGTCATTTCTAATGCATTTTGTATTGTCTTTATTTTGATTTTGACATCTTTTTGAAGTGTGTTTTTATTGCCTGCGCATGTGTACAGTGCCCACTGAAGCCAGAACAAAGTGTCAAATCCCCCCCGGAACTGAAGTTACAGATATTTGTGAACCACTATGTAGTACTGAAAATTGAACCTAGGTTTCTGGAAGCGCATCAAGTAACCTTGACTGCTGGACCATCTGTCCTGCCCCTGATTTTAAGGTTTTTTTTTTTTTTTTTAGGTAATGTATTCCCGTGAGACAAAAATCAAGCCAATTTTATCTCTTATACATCTATTCGTTCATCCATTCATTGATTACTTCTTTTTCCTGGAAATAGCTTCTATTATTATCTTTTTGGGTACACTAAACACATAGCCAAGCCTAAAAATCCCATATGTGATAGTTTGAGTGTGAAATATTCCCCACAGCCTTGTGTGTCTGAATACTTAATCTCTAGCTTTTGGGGAAAGCTGTTGACGCTTTTGGGGAATTTATGGAACCTTTAAAAGACAGAACATGGTTGGAGGGAGTGGGTCACTGAGAGAGGGCCTTGAAACTCTATAGCCTGGCTTTACTTCCTGTCCACTCCCTACTTCCTGAGCGCAGGTGTAGTGTCAACAGCCTGCCTTCTGCTGCCAAGACCATGACGTTCCTGACCATGGTTGCCTCTTCCCTTCCATTGGAACGGCAGGCCAAAATAAACCCTTTAGTCCTTCAGTTGGTTTTGTTAGGATATTTGATCCTGGCAGTAAGAAACAATGAGACCCACACAGTTGCAAGCTGCTTGACATGGCTGCTAAGAACCGAGCTTGGGTCTTCTTCAGGATTTGTACACACTCTTAACCACTAAGCTATCTGCCAGCTCCATGTTTCTCTATTATTATTTTTCTCTATTGATTTAGCAACATATTTCAGTAATGAGGTCACATAAAGAGGTACTTAAAGTTTAATAAATGTTCCATTTTGAGGAATATCACAATTCCTGTAAATAAGTCCTTAATTTATTTTAAATCTTTTTTTTAGGCAAACAGTGGAGAATGGTGTTGAACGTATGTCACCTCAAACATCTATGACTTTTGTAATCAGTGACATGTGATTGCAATTGCCAACAGGAATTTGAGAAGTAGCCCATCACCTAGGTACATTTTTGGCACTTGACTTAGTCTGGCAGTTGCTTTGTACAAGGACAGAATGGACAAGACAGACAAGAAAGAAGGATTTGCCTTCATGCAAGAGGTATGCAAGGCAAGACCCAGGAGTGACATTTGTTAGGCTTAGCTCTCAAGGAGCAGTTAATCCGTTTCAGGAACCTTGTCTAACTTACATCCCTGAAACATCACATTGAACGCTCCTTGCCTTGGTCTGTGGAGACTATTTTGCCCAGAGAAATGGCTGATGGTCCTTGAAGACCTTTTTATAAACTTGACCTCATTTGACTGTTGTGGTTATGTTGTGGAATAGGGGAGGGCATGTAATAGCTCTATTTCAGGGTAATTAGCAGATACTCAGCTCTCCACCTGGCTATCATCCCAGAAGAGGCCAATGCCAGCTCTAGTTTCAGGCTCTCCAGCCCCTCCCCAGGATTAAACCTAGGGCCTTTAACCTAAGCAAGAGCTCTATCTTTGAGTCACGTTCCAGCCCCTCATTGGGGGATTCTAGGCAGGTGCTCTACCACTGAGCCACACCCCAGCCCCTCGCTGGGGGATTCTAGGCAAGTGCTCTGCCATTGAGTCATACCCAGCCTCTTGCTGGGGGATTCTAGGCAGATGCTCTACCACTGAGCCACATTCCAACCCCTCACTAGAGAATTCTAGGCAGGGGGTCTATCACTGAGCCATACCTCAGCCCCTCACTGGGGGATTCTAGGCAGGGGCTCTACCACTGAGCCACACCCCAGTCCCTTCACCTGCCTAGGTGGGTGGATTCTAGGCAAGTGTTTTACTGCTGAGAAACATCACTCACTATTAGATTCTAAGCATTCACTCTACCACTTAACACTCTTTCTAGTTTTGTTTTGAGACAAAAATCTCACTTTGCTGCCCAGGCTGGCCTTAAACTCACGTTGTAATGCAGGAAGGCCTTGAACTCATGGTCCTCCTGCCTCAGCCTCACCAGGCATAGTTTCTTTTGTCTCTCTTCAGATCATGATGCGCATCACAACTTTGGCCTTCTCAACTTTTTCTTCTGACAGGCCATTTATAGCCAGACAACTCATTTACTTACCTGGGGCAGTATTTCATCCCCAGCTTCTCTTGGAGACTTTGCTGACATGTCACATAGCTTACACCCAGACTTTCTAGGTTTGATTTCTTCATTGAGATTTTTTATGGCCCTGGCGGGCTATTTCCAACTAAAAATATTACGGCTATTCTCATTGGCATTGAACTTCAGGGCCTCTCTCTAATTTATCTCCACACTGGAGCTAATCCAGAACTGTTTTCTGAGGGAAATCTTGGCTCTGTGTGAGGCTGCCCATTCAACTCACCTCGAGCTCAGATCCAGGCTGGACTCCTTAATTTATAGATGAGGATGTCAAACATGCTGTGTGCACTGCTGGCTGTTAAAGTGAGATATCAGCTCTTAATCAGAACTATGCAGGAACTGTCCACTAGGTTCCTGTTGAAGGGCAACGGCCTTCAATTCCTTGCTGCTAATGAATTAATTATATATTGTGAGACAGGCCCTTACTATGTAGCCCAGACTGACCTGGTCCTCCCTACATGATTCTCCTGCTGCAGATTCTTAAGTATCAAGAGTATAAGATAAACCACCAGGTTCAGATTGCTGCTTATATTCTTTAAAATTTTAAAATCACTATTTGTTTACACACTTACTGATTCTTTTTCTGTAGATTTATTTACTTATTCATCGAATGGTTGATCTTTTTCATTTTTTTTTTTTGAGAATTTCATACATGAGTATGAGTAAAAAATCACATCATTTTCACCTCTACCTATCTCCCCTCTAACTTCTCCTGTGTCCCTGAAACTTCTTCTCTAGCTCATGACTTCTTCTAAAATTATTACTGCTTTACCCTTTCACCACCAGAAAACCTGTTGGGCCCATTTCATGTTGCTCACATGTATATTTGTTTATGGCTGACCATTGAAATTGGATAGCCTATTAAGAGGGCTCATCCCTGGAATAAATTGGGTTATCCCCCTTTAGGTAAGCCACTGATTGCTGGTAGCTCTTCATCTATGGGCGGGGCCTTGGGACATCTTTCCTATTTGAGATGTTACCTACGTTGACTGGTGTTGTTATTATGCAGATGCTGTTTAGGTAACTATAATGCTGAGACCTCAAGGATTTAGCATCCCTGTCTTGACTAGAAGACATTAACTGCCAGCACCTTGACTCCTGGCTATTACAATTGTCCTTCCCCCTCTTCTAGGATGTCCCCAGAGCTTTACTCATAAAGCTGCGTGTTGTAGATATACAACTGGAGCTGGGTAACCATGGCCATTTATTCTCTGCATTTTGACCAGCTGTGGCTCTCGGAAGAAACTGCTTACCAAAACAGGTTTCTTTGTTTAATATGCCATTAGAAATGATATCGGTTTAAGAAAATGGCAGATGTAGGTTCTCTCCTAGGGTCTATGACCTCTCCAGCCATGGCGGGTTTGTCAGGTTTACAGTATCAGACATTAATTTTTCTCCTATTAAATTGGCCTTTTCAATTAGACTCCTATTTGTCACCCCAAGATAATAGGACCGCCAGTGCACCACTGGGGTTATTTTGCCGGTCTAGTCATTGTTGTTGTTTGCAGGCTTTACAACTGCTATTAATGGCTTTTCTCCATGAGCAGGTTGCATAACATTTTCCAATACTATGAGCACCAGTCCTCAGGGAGGAGGCTTTCAGGTCAATTCCAGATTAATTAATTATTCCAAGTCCTACGTCCAAAGAGTATGACGTCTTCAGCAATAAGGTTTTATCTTTGAGTTTGGGGAGGCAACCAAGGGCAATGCAATAATCTATAATGTCCTGGGAGTCCTCTTGGACCTAGTGACCAATAATTCAAAGACAGGTTTCCCATACCTAGGACTGAGATTTTTGGTAGATAGACTGTGGCTCTTGGGGTGAACATGATCATCCCATGTAGCATAACTCTATGTAAACTACACACACACACACACAGACACACAGACACACACACACACACACACACACACACACACACACACACACACAAATGTATGTATATTAAAAGAGGTGTTGTAGGATACAGGTATTGTGAAAAGAGAAGGATGGGGGGACTTTGGTTGGGGAGGGGAAGAAAGAAAAGCTAAATAACAATAAGGATGTCTGAGAAAAGCTGTGAGCTTACATCTTATCTATTTATTGTGTAGATGTGTCGATGTGCATGTGTCATGGCATGAGTTTGGAGGTCAGAGGACAAGTTTCAGGAGCCAATTCTCTCCTTCCACTGTGTGGATCCTAATGAGGTTAACTGCCATTGTGTGAGGCTGTTACAAGGAGATACCAAGGCCATAAGGCTTAACTGGGGTCACTTTGGGGATTAATGATGAGACCACCATATGTAGAATATAGCAAGTTGTGGGAAAATTGACAGAGGCAATAAGGGTGCAAGGAAGAGCAATGGGGTTGGGGACAAGTCAAGAGTTACCTAGGGATTCTCCAGAGAGGCAGACCAATAGCAGTATCACATATACACATGAACAGGTGTGTGTGTCCATGTATTAGCACATGCAAACACACACACACACACACACACACAAACATGCTGTTACACACTTGCAAGCATACACATACAGAGGTATACACACACACACAGACATGTAAGCATGCACATACACATAGAAGCATGCACACACAGACATATACAAATACATAATCATGCACACACACACACAATCTTAAAACCTAGTACTGGTTAATGCGATAATGAAGACCTCAGATCTGCACTCAGGAGAGTGGAGTGTGTGGTTTTGTTCTAAAAGTGTCAGGCTCAAGACCTTCCAGAAAACCAATGTTTTTAGACCAAGGTAGAAGGAAAGAAAAGATTAATGTCTCAGTTTATGCAACCTGGCAGGATATATCCTTCATTATCCAGATCTTTTTGTCTCATTTAGTTGGATGAGTCCCACCACACCAACTAGCCAGCTTTTCATACTTTGAGGAATACCTGACAGAACCATGTTAAAGGATTAAAGATTTATCTTGATTCATGGTTTTATGGGACTCAGTGGAAGGTGACTTATTTATATTGCTTTTGACCCGAGGTGACGCAGTGTCATGGCAGTGAGCATGTAGGGTGGACGAAGGATCTTCTTCATCTTATGACAACCAGGAAGTAGAGAGAAGCAGACATAGAAGAAGAGTCTGGAGACAATGGCACGCCCCGATAACCTACTTCTTCCAACCACCTCACATTCCTTAACCCTGCTCCCTAGAAGTCCATTTTATTATGAACTCATTAGTAGAATCCATTGATGAAGTCAGAGCCTTCATGAGCCAATCACTTCCTAAAGCCCTGCTCTTGGTTGGGTTTGGGATTGTTTCCAGGTTCTTGGTCTCTTATCGAACCAAAGAACTGGAAAGAAGGGCTCAGACAGATTTGCAAAAGAAGGATAACTTTACCCAAGGCACAAGATAGTACAGATTTTAGAGGAATACACTGTTGGGGTTGCCAGTGGCCACATGATGGAGAATACTCAGGGACCCTTGTTTGAGGCTTTTTGCTTCAAGAGTAGGAGGAGACGTTGATTACTGAGAGGCAGAGTTTGAGTGGGTCTCTATTTTAATTGATTGAGTCAATATTAATTATTCCCATTGCACATATCACGTCCTACAATGCATCAGACTTTAATCATATACACACCAAATTATGCATAGTCAGAAGATGGCAAATAGGGGATTCTCCCTAAAAGTTTACTTGAAGGACTGTTTGCTTTTCTACCTGCAAATCTCAAATAAGTTCAGGCCTAATGATCCCTTCTGCTTAATACCTAGGAATGCTGAGAATATACTTGAATAGAAACTGTCTAAACTTGTTACTAAGGACAGGGAACCTTACACTGTTCTTCAGAAATGGGAGTAGTGTTGTCCAATGCAGGTGAAGTGTTGAGGAGGTTCTGTGGTACTTAGGCCCACTGTTTGGAGAGAAGCGTTTGGGAAAAGTATGCGCAGGTCTCTCTCTCTCTCTCTCTCTCTCTCTCTCTCTCTCTCTCTCTCTCTCTCTCTCTCTCTGTGTGTGTGTGTGTGTGTGTGTGTATGTAAAACAAAAATCAAAGAGGATTCCAGAATAAATGATTTCACATGCTTGCCTGCCTCAGCCTCGCCTCTGAACACTGCATTGAGGACCAAGACTCTAATACATGAGCCTTTGAGGGACCTCTCAAAGGGCATTCTCTTTACTTAGATTCCTGATTCAAAGGTTAATTGAATCCAGAAATACCTCCAGAGACAGATCACCAGAATAATATTTGAGTAAATGTCTGTGCTTCCCATGACCTTGGTCATATTCTTACAAAAAAACCTAACCACCATGGTGAGCAATAATAACTCAGAATTTCACTTGGAGAGACATGGGGAATGATGGGAGAATTGTGAACAAGGAGATTTGAACTGATACAGGGACAATCTATGGGTGCCCTGTGCTGTAGGTGGCAGAGCCAGTGGGGCTATGTAAGCCTTTTGAAGCCTAGAGTCTGGGTGATTCTATTAGGAATCCAAGATGCTGGACGTGGTGCTGCATGATTTGATGTTTTTCTAAGCCTTTATGGATCCCTTTGGTCTGATCTATTCTTGCTTTTCTTTTGCCCCTTGGATTTGGAATGTGAAGGGGTCCTCTGTACCCTTGTGTATTGGAATGTAGCTTGTTTTTGATCTTAAAGGGGCGTATGGTTCAGAGATTGTCTTGAGTCTCAGAAGAGATTTTGGATCTTAGGTTTTGAGGCAGTGTTAGGACAGCAAAAGGCCAGGGGACTTTTAGAGACAGACTAAGGTCAATTTTGTGTTATGAGATCTAAATGAGACTTTGGGGGAGCAGGGGTGGAATGTTTTGATTTAAAGTTACGTGTTTGGGTGTCAAGTTGACATGGGGTGAAACTGTGGTGGCTAATATTGATTGTCAGCTTGACAAAATCTAGAATCACATAAAGGACAGACCTCTGTGCTGTTGGAACAGTCAAAAGAATGATGCATGGTGAACTGCCTCAGAGAACTGAGAGAGGGACTCCAGGAAAAAGGCAGAAGGCCTTGTACCTCAGATGCATTTTATTTCCTGGATTGCTCTTGGGTGTGATTCATGCCTCCTGTGACAAGCATTTACATTTAATTTATAAAATATATTTATTCTTGTTGGATGTCAGAACGAACCCTAACCTGGTCCGTGTATCCTGAATCTGGATATGCTTTTGTGCTTTCTCAGATATAATCTATAGTAGATGCCAGGCAATTGTGTTAAAATTGGTCTGTCTTGAGAAAGTTCTGGGAAAAGGCTGCTTGTCAATATTTAGTATGTGCTTATTGGCATTTATTTATGTGTTTTTCTGATAATGCTTTTCTGAACTCAACCAGCCTTCCTTGGTAATTGCTTTCTTTGTGTATATAGGTACACTGAAACAGAAGTTAAGGTTGTCTACAGTCTATCCCATTCTTTCAGATCCTCAGATCCCAGGTCATCAACCTGTGCTTGTTCGAGAGGGAGTTTATACACTGGGTTAGCTAGGAACTATCCTAAATGTGAGTATCATCACTTAACGGGCTGGGATACTGGACTGATGTAAGCTGATCACCACCCTTCATTTTGGTCTCTGCTTCCTGCCTATAGGTGCCATGTGATCAGCTGCCTCATGTCCCTGTCACTGTGACTTCCTCACATACTGTGCCATCAAGCTATGAGCCAAAATGAATTCTTTCTTCCATACTATGTTGAAACTAAACTGTAGGTCTTAGAGTGGAGAGAGGGAAAAACTGAGGGCAGGAGATACATTGCCATATCACTGAAATAATCCAGAGAATGAGGCTGCTTGGATTAGAATGCTCCCGGTGAATATAATGGGAAAGGTACTGATTCTAGGTAAACTTTATTATTTATTTTATTAATTAAATTTATTCATTTATTTTACATCCCAATCAGTTTTCCTCCTCTCTTTTCATTCCTTTCTCCCCCCCCATTCATTCCTCCTCTATTTCTGTTTAGAAAGGGGCAGGTCTTACATGGGTGTTAACAAAGCATGACATAACAAATTGAGGTAAAACTAAGCTCCTCCCCTTGTGCTAAGGCTGAGCAGGGCAACCAGGAATAGGATCCTGGAAGCTGTGACTGTCCCTGTTCCCACTATTAGGGGGTCCCACGAGTAGATCCAGCTACACAATGATCACACATGCATTTGGCCTACATTGGTCCCATATAGGCTCCCTAGCTGCCAATCCAGATTCTGAGCTCCTATGAGCCCAGGTTAGTTGTTTCCGTGGGTTCCCTTGTGATGACCTTGACTTCCCTGGTTCATATAATCCTTCCTCCTTCACTTTATCAGGATTCCCTGGGCATGCCTCAGTGCTTGGCTGTAGATACCTGCACCTCTTTCCATCACTCAGTGGATGAAGGTTCTCTGGTAACAATTAGGGTACTTGGTTCTCAATGAATTTTTAATGTAGATGCTAAGTTCGCATAGGACCTCGAGTCTTTCTTCACCAGGAGCCTTGTCCACAGTCATGTGCAGCTGTCCCTTAGCTAGGACTGCAATTGTGTTTTTAGTTTTCTGTAATTGGTGCTTGGTTAATCTTTGTGAATTCATAAAATTCCTTCCCTTGGGGAGATGTGAACATCTACATCTATTCTTCTCCTTCAAGAATAGCATTTGAGGGCCTGGACTGGTAGAATAGAGTGTGTCTTTGGTATATCTAGAAAGGACTCAATAGTCAAAAATCTGAAAAGATCGGGTGTGGAGTTCTATTGAGATTAGAGAGCATGCGTGTGATCAGGTAAAAGCAACAAGAGCTTTACGAAAAAGAAGACACAAAGAAATACCTCACTAGAGATCTATGATTTCTTTCTCTCTTATTTTCTTCCAGTGTAGTATGACTGAAACTCTTGCTCCTAGGGCTGTGGAGATAACTCAGTCAGGAAAGTGCTTGCCACACAAACACAAAGATCCAGGTTCAATCTCCAGCACCCACATAAAATTCCAGGTATAGTGACCTATGTTTGTAATCCCAAATACTGGGAAGTGGAAACAGATGGATCCCTAGGACTCACTGGCCTAATTATTGAACTTTAGACCAGTGAGAGAACCTGTCTCAAAAGTGAAGATGGATGGCTCCTGAGGAATGACCCCAAGGTTGATTTCTGGATCTACGTACGTATATGCACGTGCACCTACACACACACACACACACACACACACACACAGGCATTAACTCTTATTCTTTTCTCTTTGATGCTGTTTGAGTCTTGGCCAGTCCTCCTCACTGGGACATCAAAGCCAAGTGGCTGAGCTGCAATGCAAGCCTTGCTCAGTGCTGGGAGAATATGGCAACTTTGCTGACCTTGCTGTTTCTGCTGTTGGAGGGAAGACTCAGCAGGCAGCTGTGGTTCTCAGATGACAGATGGCTGGACCTGATATGGCCCAGATTTTCACAGGGCACCCTTCATGAGTTGACAGCTGCTCTTGTCATTGTCTCAGTGTTTCTGCTTCATTGCCTGCCCTACCCTTCTATCTATACAATGATCGAATCTACCGTCCGAACAACATCCATCCTCTATCTATTGGGTGCAGAAGGGACATGAAGCAGCCACCATGTCTGCTATAAGATTGCCTGTTGACATGGAGGCCCAGCAAGAAAATGAAGACATACAGAGCTCCTGACATGGTCAAGAATGGACTCATTGACATAATAATGTCATTGTAGTAAAAGGCACACTGTAAGAATAGCATTGTGGGGGCCTGAGAAATGGCTCAATTGGTTAAGGGACTTGTTGCCAAGCCCAAGGATCTGAGTTCAATTCCCAGGATGCTAATGGTGGAAGAAGAGAACTAATTCCCACAGGTTGCCTTCAGACTTCTATATGCCTGGACACACATGTGATAAATAAAATGTTAAAAAGAATAGCTTTTCATTTATTTTAAAATGTTTGTGTGTATGTGTGTTTATTTGTGTTTATATGGATATGTGTAGGGGGATTATGTTGTTCCATTGTAAATAATTGTCCCACCCACTAGTTTAATAAAAAGCACTGATTGGCCAAAGGCAGACAAGAAGTGTGGGCAAGGTTACCAGACTAAAAAGTCTCTAAAAGCAGACAAAACAAAACCAGTAAGTGAGACAATTATTTACAATAAAACAACATAATCCCACTACAGATATGTGTCCAAGACTGACATTACTTATCTTCTTTCTCACTTATTACTTAATTTACTGAGTCAAGGTCTCTCAATGAATCTGGAGGAGGCCTTTGGCTCGTCTACCCATCCACTTGCCTGAGGGATCCTTTGTCTCTACCTCCTGAGCACCAGGACTACCACCTTCCTTTGTGCTCAGCATTTAGGTTGGTTCTGATGTTCTGAAATCTGGTCTTCATGCCTGAGATGTAAGGGCTTCACCCTCAGCTCTGAGAATAGCTTTTAAGCAACAAATTCATTCAGTAAGACTGTCAGACAATCTCATTTACTATTTTAATTGCAACAGAGACTAGAATTATAAAGATATGGATCCAAAACCCATTCTTGTAGGAGGCTGGATAACACTGGGCAAAACACCCATCTACAGCAGGCATAGTTTCTTAATAATAGTGGGAAGGAGTCTGAGTAGATGATAATCACCATTATCACAACCATTACTATTTCATTTGTCATGTTTCTTGTGTCCCAGGTACCAGTATGTGTGACGTTCTTAGAGTCTTCAATGGATTACATCCAAGAATATCAACTATCTCTGTTTCTGGTTTCTGTCTTTCCTATTTTAGAAGAATATCCTTTCCCCATGAGATATTAAATAGAATCCAGGTTTAAAACAGAATTTTCCAGCTCAAAAGCAGAAACAGAAGTTCTAATCATTTGACCTCTCATTCTGGCCTGACATGTTTCTACCGTGACACCTGAGAGTCATTAGTAGGAAGTGCATTCATCTCCCAACATTTTCTATAAATATCACCATAGATTTGGTGACTTAAATTTGTTCACTCAAAGGGGTGATAATTTATTTTCTTGTTCTTCCTAATGTTTGAAGTTTGCTTACATAGGTAGACTTGAGACCCCCTTCTCCCTATCATTTCCAACATTCTGCTCCCAACTCATGTTTCCTACATTCCTTTAGTAGCCAATAAATCCTCTCTTCACTTTCAATTTGGAAAATTTAGTATTAAATTAGACACACTAAGATATTCCAATGTACATCTCCTATGTTAAAAACCATTAATTGCACTTTTACTTTATTTTTAAAGATTTATTTGTGTGTGTGTGTGTGTGTGTGTGTGTGTGTGTGTGTGTGTGTGTGTGTGTGTGTATGCCACATGTAAATAGTGCCTGTGGAAGCCAGAAGTGGCACCAGATCCCCTGGAGCTGGAGTTACCAGCTGTTATAAACTACCTGATGTGAGTCATGGGAACCAAACTCAGACCCTTTGCCCATGTACCATTCACTTCTATCTGCTGAGCCATCTCTTCATCCTGAGTCACCACATCGTAGAGCCTCATTTATCACATATATTCGGTCACTACAGAGAGTGTGTAAAGTCTCCTTGGATTTGTTGGGAGCGTTCATACATTCAGAATTGAACTTATGGAGTGATACCACTTTACATGTAGGACCAGTGAGATGGATCAATAAGTGAAGGTCTTTACTGATGAACCTCGTGACCTAGATTTCTAATTCCCACCTCCCACATGGTGGGAGGAGAGAACCGACTTTCATAAGTTCTCCTATAACTTATTGTGGCATGTGTGCCCCCCACAAATAAAAAAGGAAAGTGCAAAAAAAGTACATAAGTATTGATAAATCATTTCAAAATTGCATTCCCAATTTTTCCTGTATATAACCTACCCTAATAATACAGTGTAGTGGACTGGGAAGTGTAATAAGAGTTTCTGGCTGACCTACCCCCAAGGTCTGGACCAGTAGTCCCAAATGATCACACAAACGTTTATCTTATATTAAGTACAAGCTGTTTGGTCTATGGCTCAGGCTTATTACTTGCTAACTCTTGCTTACTCAACTAACCCATGATTCTTATCCAGTTTAGTCATATAGCTGGGTACCTTTTCTCAGAGAAGCATTCTCATCCCGCTTCCACTGTGTCTTACTGTCACCTGTGTTATGCTCTTCTGTTTCCTAGAATTCTTCTAGATTGACTGCCTCACCTATACTTCCCACCTAGCTACTTGACCAATCAGTGTTTTATTAAACCAATATGAGTGACAAATATTTGCAATGTGCAAGAGCATAATCTCACAGCATTCCTCCCCTTTTTTCTTTTCAAAACAAGAATCCCAAATCTAATCTCCTTTGTATAGCTTTTCCTTCATTATTCTTTAACTTGTTATGAACAAACACTGTAAGTAAAGAGAAGTATCCATAATCCATTGGGGGGATAATATGCATAGTTCCCTGGACTATTTCCTGCAGATTGAGGGTACTGGTAATCTTATGGGGATCATGAGAAAATTCAAGTTATGATCAAGTCCTAAAGTATTCTGTGAAGCTGGGTCATCTCAGCTAGGATCCTTGAAGTAATTCTGGATTCAGAGCTCAGAGAAGACTGCAACAGAGGTGTTCTGAAGTGCTGGATCATCTGGGCCATTTGTTTCCATAGGGGGTCTTCCTCAACCAAACCTTATTTTTTAAAGAATAAATCCACAGCCTCTTTATTTATTTTTTTTTTTGGTGGAAATTAAAACAAAACCTCTTCCTCAAAGTAACATATCTTTTAACTTCAATTTTGAAGTCAAGGCATTTACAAAATATATAGGTTTGATTAATCCAGCAGCATTTATAATCACATGTCTCTTAGCAGCTCTTGTTCCTTCCTCTGCAATCAAACAATTCAAAGACAATGTAACATACAGTATCCAGACTCTCTGTGTATTTTCCATCTTTATGTGGCATATATAGGTATGTATGTATGTGTGTATGTGTGTATTATTTTTTAATTTATTTCTTTTTAAAGGATTTCTCTATCTGTTTTTCTTTTTTTTCCCTCCCAAGCCGATGTATGTTTTTAAACACACTGTAAATCTTTTTAAACTTCTAGATTTTTTTTCCTGAATCTGTCTTTACAGTATACCTTTTACCTTTTCCTGACCACACCTTTAATCTGTTAAACATGGCTAGGATTAAAGGCTTGGGTTGGCTCCATCCAGCTCCTTAGTCTAGTTTTATAGAGAGTTTAGCTTCATAAGCCACATTTACCACCTAAACTCTGGGAAATTTTAGGATCTACACTTCCACCAAGTAGAGCATAGCCACCCACTGAACCTGAGCACCATTTAAGTATTTGGCAGCAGAGTCTCTTAAAAAGAGCCTTGTATTGGTTTTTGCTGATAAGGCTGAGGCAAGGTAGTGTCTCTTAAAGGAGCTGTGTTTCTCCTTTCCACCACTAAACAGAGCCCTCTTGAGAAAATGCTGCTTGATTCAGTTCCCTTATAGACTATATTAGCAGTAACCTTAAATTGATCATATGCAGCTCTTGCCTATATAGGAGGCTCTTGTGAGACTTTGGAAACTGGCTTTGTTACAGATAAAGCTACATGCTGCAAGCCTAAGATTTTGTTGCTCAAGACCATATCATACTCTGTACCACAGCCCACTAGTTGAGATACACAACTAGGAAGCTATGTTTGGCTCTGTTTCTCTATTCACAAGCCCCTTTCAGGCTTTATGTGAGTGTACATACCTCATGCCATTTGTAGCCATAAGTTTCTGGCCTGTCTGAACCAAAGTCTGGATCTGGAGTCCCACAGCCACTGAGCCCCAAATAATCACACAAAGGCTTCTATTAATTACAAACTGTTGATGGCTCAGTTACTTGCTAACTCTTATAACTTAATTCAACCCATTTCTATTAATCTATGTATTGCCACATGGTTCATGCCTTATCTGTTCTTTTACATCTTGCTTACTTGGGCAGCAGCTTGCAGTGTTTCTGTCTGATCCCGACCTCCTTCCCCCTTTATCTGTGCTTGGATTTCCCATTGCCAGTTCCTTTATTATCCAATGGGAATTCACAGTGTACAGAAAGACATTCCCACATCACTTCCCCTTTTCTGTCTAATCAAAAAGGATGGTTTCAATTTCAACATAGCAAAATTACATAAAAACAAAACAGCTAGCAAGCAAGAATTACAGCTACAATATCTAGTCTATTTATATTTAGCAAAATTAAAGAAAATATTCTATCATCTACCTTATCCTGTGAGTTCAAAGTTTTATGTATAATTTTTCTTTTATTATAATGAAGGAAAAACTATACTTATAACTATCTAATCTTCAACTCCATCAAAGACCACAGAAGAAAATAATATTACCCAAGTAAACAAAGTGCATGCAACTTCCAAATTCTAGAAATGATAAAGATGACATCTGTCTGCTTAGACAGTCACCCCAAGTTCCTTTGTAACATTGGGACATACATTTTCAGCCTACAAACCTAGAGTCTCTGGCATAGTTTCCAGTGAAGCAGGAAATTTGAAGGACTATTTCATCCATTCTGGCATAGTTTTTCAGTCACCTGTGTCCTGCAGAATGTCTGGCAGTTTTCTCTTCGAAGCAGGAACATGAAGGACCATCTCAGCTTGTTCTGCCAAAGTTCAGAGGTTACTTTCCTATGGGTCTAGAATGTCCACTTTATACAACATACTGTCAAGGAGTTGAGGTAAGAGCAATTTCTTGCCCAGTGTTAACCTTTTCCACAAAGAAGGTAAACTCCAAATAGAGTTTCCTCAATGTCCATCATCCTCTTGAAAGCAGATTTGTGCTGCCAGGAGCAGATATGTCTCACTGTTCTGATAAGTCTAAGTTCTTTAAACATCTTAAATGCCATATTCTGTATGCCTTTGAAGTGTTTGAAAATCGCTTATCTAATTGAAATATATCTTTGTATACCTAAAACACCTAACATGACTATAAGTTTGATTATCATAGATAATTATTAATCTGCATTTTTATTTATATATTACAATTTAAAAGTCATTACATAAACTTAATATCTTAAATAAGAGTAGAAATATACATACAGTATAACAAATTTGACCTTAAATTTGCATCAATCAACCAAGATCCATACTAATATAAAGTATTTTGAGATTGAAACCTTTTTTGGATTAAAGTAGATTCAATAATTTATCTTTGTAAAATCATTTCTTTATCATGTTCCATTTTTCCCTAGGAAGAGATTAACTATGAACATTAACCACTTATAATGAAAACAAACATTTGTAAACAATATTTTGGGAATTTGGGCATAGCTTTCTATGTTGCTTTCTGTTGATTGGGGGTGCTGGTACTCTTATGTGGATGCCGAAGCTGGGTCATCTTAGCAGCTTTGAAGCTGATGGATGTTGCCATCTCTTCTCACCAGAGATAGTTAATATTATTTCCTTCTTGGGTCTCTGAGGGAGCTGAAGATGAGATAATTATAGTTATAGTTTCCTAGTGGTAGTTTTAGAAAAGAAACTCACTAAAAGGCTAAAGCATGTAAGTTTGAGAGACATTAAAAAATAGTTTTCAGTTAGTAATATAAGTTAAATAGAAAGTGAATTAGGTACAATCCTTTGGACTCACCAAATATAGGATAAATAATAGAATATTTTCTTTGAATTTGTCAATTGTTCTTGGACTGGACATTACTGATAGAATTATTGCTTGCATATATTGTATATACTTATTGTACCTATTTTTTTTTTTTTTTGGCTTTCCCAGAGACTTTCTCTTCCCTTTCAGCTGAGGACTCAGAGGCATTCAGTTGGAAGATTCCTGGAGACAGGCCTGAGGAGTTGGCTGGGTAGCTGTGGTTTGTTCCAGATATTACAGCGTTTCCCCAGTATCTGGCCTTGGGTTTTCATTATATGCTAACTAGAGTTTGTGAAATCGGGAAGAGACAGTTACCTAAGTCACAGCTTGGTGAGGTGTGATGCCAGTTTTATTAATAAAAACTTCAGGGCTCCTCTGGCAGTCCCAGCTATGAGTGTTTTGGTCATTGCTACCATGTCAATAACAATTATTTCCCCTTCATGGTTAGCTCCACTCAGCTGGGTTTAAATGATATCAAAACAGCCAGTCAATTTCATCAATGTACTCAGTCTGTCAATTTAGTAGAAAAAAAATCAATTAAATTAGTGGCTCAAGCAAATTGACAGGTTGTCTAACCAATTCAGTCACCTCTGAGAAGATTATACAGATGCCGTAGAGGTGGATCTCACCATCATAAAGATACTTAGTTGCTCTGAGGGGATATTCTGTTCTTACGGCAATAAAAATACTCAGGCTAAAATGGCTCAGAGGGTAAAGGCCCCTGCTGACAGGCCTGACAACCTGAGTTTGATATTCAGGACCCAGGCAATAAAAGGAGAGAATTGACCCTTACATGTTGTCCTATGACTTACACACACACACACACACACACACACACACACACACACCACTGTGAGTGGGCATGTGCATTCAACTAAGTGAGAAAATGTAATATAATCTTTTGCAACTGAAATAAGAAATTTCTGGCCTAGCCTTGAGGTTCGGACCCACTTGCAGCTCCGCTGCTGCTTAGCCGCAAATAATCACACAAAGGCTTATATTAATTCCATGCTGATTGACCTATGGCTCACACATATTGCTAGCTAGCTTTTTCATCTTAACTCAACCTATTTCGATCTGTTTAGTCATGTGGCTTGGTACCTTTTCTCAGAGCAGCATGGTTGTCTTCTTTCCTCTGTGTCTGCTGGCATCTTTCCTGGAGTCTCTGCTCTGCTCTTCTCATTCCCAGAGTTTTCTTAGTCTGGTAGGCCCGCCCACACTTCCTCTCTGCCTTCTGGCCAATTAGTGTTTTATTAAACCAGTAGGTGGGACAAATATTTACAATGTAACAGAATATAATCCCACTACAGAAACTCTGCCTTAGAGAAGACAACATCCATGCCTCCCAGGCATGTCTTACTTTCTTCTGGTGCACCCCTACTTTCCTTAACCCTTCATGTTTAAAATTTGTCTTACATGTATTTTAGGGCTGTGGAGATTATTCAGTGGTTAGAGTACTTGCTGAGAGCTAGTGTGAGAATCTGTTTTTGGATCCAGAGCTCATGTAAATGCTGGGCACTGGATATGGTGGCCCACTGTGATTTTAGCCTCAGAAGATAAACAGTGGATCCCCAGTGCAAGCTAGCTAGAGAGATTAGTCAAATTAGGGAGCTCTTGGTTTGACTGAGAGACTCTGACTTAATTAGTAAGATAAAAAAGCAATCAAAGATGATTCCCAACATAAGCCACAGGCCTCCATATGCATATGCATACATGTGCTCATGCACTTTCATAAACTTGCCCCATACATGCAAACATGTACATATACATGCACACTACATAAACAAACATGAAAATAAAGAAATTATGTATTTTAATAGCTTTCAACTCTGCTTCCTTAAAAAAAAATCTCCCCCACCCTGAATTTTCAAAGCTTATAGCTATTTTAAGCAATTTCACCATAAGGATGTATTTTTTCCTTGAGCCAACATCCTGAGGCAGTGAGTGCCATCAGAGTTCAGAAGAGGGCATTGCACCCCTTGGAGCTGAAGGTAGAGATTGTGAACCACCTGACATGAGTATTAGGAACCAAACTTGGGTCCTCTTTAAAAGCAGTCACTTTTAACTGCTGAGCCATCTCTCCAGTCCCCAAGGTAGAAGCAACTAATACTCAGATTTTTTTTTTTTTTTTTTTTTTTTTAAGGAAAAAGCTAAGGATAGAGCATGAGTTCAAATTTAGTCTTTTAATAACTAGATTTCTCAATCAAACATTCTTTACCTTATTCTCAGACTTGGTTTAGCCAGTGAAGTGCTAGCCACACAAGCATGAGGATCTGAGTTCTATTCCTGGAATCCACATAAAAAACAGCAAACAAAACCAATGAGATGTAGTACAAACCCTGTAGTCTCTGTATGGAGGAGACTCAGATATGTGGATCTCTGGGGATTGACATGTAGTCCAGCCTACTTGGTGGGTTCCAGGACAATGAGAGACCTGGTCTACAAAAAACAAGGTGGACAGCTCCTAGGAAACTACAGGCTATCCTCTGGTTTTCACACACATGCTCATATACAGACAGACACACAGACATATAGCCTGCCCCCCACACACACACTTGAGAGTACACACACAAAACATGCACACATATGTACACATAGAGCCACACACATATTCATACTCATGCACGCACACCCTACCATCATCACCACCACAAAACATCTTAACTTTAATTGCATATTAGATTTATTACAGACTCTATGTGTCAGCCTTACTCTTCCCCATGCTGTGAGTGATCACTTGGAAGCATTTCCTTTGGCTCAGAGTATCAGAGAGCTGTTTGGCACCAGGCACTTGAGCTGCTTCTACTGGCAACAGTGTGTAGTGGAGGCTCTTTGCCACTTCTTGGTGGGCTTGGAGAGGATGAAATGTAGAAAAAGGACAAGGAACAGATAGAGCCCCAACCATGCCCCCAGTGTTCTACTTCCTCCAACCAAGCTCCTCTTTTCTCTCACCTTGCAATAAGCTTGCTACCTTATGCACACATCATGAGATCAATTCATTGACTAGACCAGGATCTAATAATCGGACTGTTTCTGGGAACACCATCATAGACCCTCATAGGTATGCTTCATGAATTTCCTAAGTGTCTTTCAATCTGATGACGTTACGAGTTGAGATTCACCATTGTTGCCTGGTGTTTTAGCTCCCTGTCTTTCCTGTCTTGTTGCTGTGACAAAATACCTGGGGAAGGCAATTTAAGGGAGGAAGGTTGTTGTGTCAGTGTTGGAAGGTATTGTCTACCTTGGTGGAGAAAGCATGGTGGCTGGTGAGTGAGGCAGCTCACCTGGTCACTTTTCATTCAGTGTCGGAGACAGAGAGAGATAAATGTTGGTGTTTGGGTAATTGTCTCCTTTTTATTCAGTCCTTGATGGTGATGCCTACATTCAGGATAGGGCTTCCCACCTCCATTAACCTAATCTAGAATCCTCATCACAGACAAATGCAGAGATTTTTCTCCTATGTAAGTCTAGATCCTGTCATGTTGAAAATCAGTATCAATTACCACATCTGGAAATATGGAAAGTGATAGAAGGTCACTGTCACAGGCCTATTTATAAGAACAAATATCTGGATCAATTTACGCAGACATTCAGAATATCACACCATTGCCATGATAGGGCAGTATAAATAAGTGAACGAAAAATATATAATCAGGATCTGTCTCAGAGAAGAATCTCTAGGGATGAGTGTTCATCTTTTAGAGACAATTTCTGAATTAGTCAAACCTGTTATCTTGCTTTTGATTCAAGCAATTATTTCTTGTGAGAGGGAGAAGAGAAATGAATAGAAGCAGAGGTTGAGATAAAGTTGGTCCTGTGTTCTTAATTTCTGAAATTGGATGAGGAACATGGGGACTTTGGGAGATTTATGATGCTTCTCTATATATATATTTCACATTCCAGAAATTTCTCACATAAAAGAAAATTTAAGCTTACGGAACAAAACTTTTTTGTTAGATTGCCTGGGGCTCAATTTTGGTTTTGTTTCAGTTTTTATAATTCCCTAGGTGATTTTAACATGCACACCCCCCGCCCCACCCCAGTCCCAGAACCTTACATAATTTTCCCTGAAAACTTTCCTCAGTGAAATTTGGAATTCCACCCCATTAGAGAGGTGGATGATGTCCTAGTGTAACAATAGTGTTTTCTCCACGATTAATGTCTTCTTAAAATTACTTTGGTTGGGAGGTTGAAAGATACCCTGTTTTTTCAGCTACTTAATTATCCCAGCTGGTCTGAAACGTCAGGAAGTTAGTAGTTGTTTTATATTTGACTTATTTGGCCCCTGAGGACTGAGACAATGCCTGACAATAAGGAGCTGACCCAATTTTAGGAACAGGGTGTGTAGTTCTGGAGATTTCCCCATTATCTTTTCTCCAAGAAGATAAAATGGTTTTGCTCCCAAGTGCGGAAGTCAAGTCTATCTCAAGATGTTTTATGCTCTGAGAAAAGAATGCATATAAATCTCCACACAAAAAGCTGGCGACCATTGTGGGAAAGACTGAGTGATGAGTCATTCCCTCAGAGACCTCAATATCAATGTTCTTGAAGATTTTCATCTGAAGACAGAGACCATGTTGGATACAATTTCAAATCAACCGTGTACAATTTTCAAAAATTGATTGCCAACTCAAGAAGATCTAAAATCCGTGGAGATAAATCTCTGGCTTGTCTATGTGAGATAAACACAGATTAGGTTAATTGAAGTGGAAAGACAGCCTCAAATGAGGGTTGCCTTATTCTATGGGCTGTGGATGCTGGTTTGCATACAAAGAAGACACCAAGTCCTGCCATTCATCTCTCCTGTTTCCTGATTCTCCCATTTTCAAGCCTTCTTCACCATTGATGGGTTTTAGGCTGAAATAAACTCTCCTCTTATTAAGTAGCTTTTGTGAAGAATATCATCACAGCAATGAGAAAATTAATAAATACTTGGAATGGGAAGAAGAGGCAAGGACTGTTTACTATGGAGTGGATGAAATCCCTGAGAGAATGCGAATCCCAGGACTATTTCTTGATCCCATGGATACCTTCTGAAGACAGAATAACCCTTCAGTATGGGAGAATGTAGGATCTGCCTACCCAGAGACAATAGTTGAGTCTAACCTGTTCTAATATCGGATTTTTAAATGTTTCATTGTTCTTGATAATATTTAAAAAGAAGCTTTGTGTTTTCATTTTTCAGTGTGTTCTGAAGATTTTGTCTTGGTGAAGAGAATGATTCAGAATGGGATGTTGTAGGAGTGTCAAAGCATCTCTAGTTGGGGGTGTATGTGTCCTGTACCAATGTTGAAGTTTAAAAGAAGGGTGCATTAGGAACCAACTACAGAGAGGTAAGTAGAAAGCCTCCATCAAGGAGAGATTAAAGATTTATTTTACTTACGTGTGTGTGTGTCTATGTGTGCACATGCATGTGGATACTGGGGAGTCAGAAGAAGGTATCTGATCTCTGATCCTGCAGAGCTGGAGTTGTTGGCAGTTATGGGTCACCTGACATGAATGTTCTAGAGTAGCAAGCACTCTTAACTGCTACTCTTTCCAGTCTCTCAATAAAAACTAGTACTAGATTTATTTTATTTTTTGAGAGAATGTCTCACTTTGTAGTGATGGCTGGCCAGGAATTTGTTGTGTAGACCAGGCTGGCATCAAACTCCCAGAGATCTGTTTACCTCTACTTCCTGAGTGCTGGGACTAAAGGCCTGTGCTGCCACACCTAGTTAATACCAAATGTTTAATGCTAATGGAAAAACTTGTCCACCTAATTCTGTCCCAAGTCAGCAACATAGATTGGATCAGGAAAAAGCAAGCATCTTCCATTTTAGAAATAAGTCAGTTCAAAGAACCTCATGAGTTTCCTAGGATTTAAGTGTGAAAGGAGGATTTGTTTGTTGGGACTGGAGCATTCAGGGACCTTCTGCCCAGGATTATGTGCCTAGAGACACAGAGCAGCTTGTCTACACAGAGTAACTCAGCTTTAAGTTCACATGGGCCAGTTCACAATGCTATTATCTGGATATTTAATCAAAATAGAAAGATGCTTTTTACGGTTCTGAAAGCTTGAAGTCTGAGATCAGAGTACCACTAGGTTGGGAGTCCAGTCATCTCAATTAGTAGAAGGGGATGAAGAGTTCTCTGGAGTGACTTTTAGAGGATTCTTTTCACACAGCTCTGTACTTGTGACCAAATCATCTCCCAGAGGTCCCACATCCAAACACCACCATGTTGGGACTCAGGTTTTAACATATAAATTTTGATGGGACAGATTCTGTGTATAGCAAGCCCTGAGTCCATTCTTCTGCCAATTTTAGGAGAGCCTTCTTTTATAAGACAACCCACCCATTCACTAAATTATTTAACACACACACACACACACACACACACACACACACACACACACACACACACACACACGTTTTGTGCCTGTGTACATGCATAAAGGGGGGTTAGAAGGTGGAGGACTCAATTTAAATACATCTTTTAACTTCTAGAAGCTTACAGTTCTTTAGATGTCAGAGGGTGTGAGGGGGTATGGGTGAGTGCACAGATGTCTACATGAGTGTGTACGTTAATTTTCCCCAAGGTTGTTACAAGGCATTTGTTGAGTGTACCACTTATCACATAGCTCGTGACCCACATTAAAGGCAGCCAGTTTACAGTGATGATAACAGATGTTGAAAGAAAAAGAAATGGGGAGGAAGAGGAAGGCAGAAATGCAGGCATGAGAGGGAAGAAAGCAAGCCAATCCCATTTTTCTGTTGAGACTGGCCAAGGTGCCAGGGAGCCCGCTAAGGAAAATGACTAAGGATGGCAGAGGTGGCAGCCGAAGGTGGGAAAGCCAAGTGGCTTTTTAATAAGATGCTTCAGAGAGAAGGAAAATGTACTTTTTATGGCATCAATTAAAGAACCAAAATGAATGTGTCTTCAATGAATTGCATGTTTATGTTTCTGGAACGGAGATGAGCCAAGACAGCCTGGGGATGCTTCTCCCACGGTTTTCCCACCCACTCCCCACCAAGTTGTGAAAATATATATACCTGCTTCCCTCTCAGAGTCATTCTGCCAGCTAATTATCTGTAAAGATTCAAATCATGAACTGAAACTCCAGAGCTTTTTATGGGCACTAGGGGAGTATTAAATGGCGAGATTGGAAGTAAAATTACAGTTTCCCCAATAGATTTTTTTGAAGGGCTGGGTAGAATAAAAAAAACTGCCTTTAATTAAAAAATGTAAAACAATAAGGGTCCCCTATGCATAAACAGGATTGTCTTGGGGTCTTGGTCCCATGTGAAAATACCTATCTGTGCCTACTGGGATTCTAGCCTCTGCTGCCTGATCCATGGGCCTCTGGGGGGAGTACCTGATAGATTAGTTGCATTGTCAGCCATGAGGTCTTGCTAATAGGAACACAGAAACAGAGGCTTGCACTGCAGCTCTTGAGATGAAGTAATGGGCTTGTCTCTGTCTAGGTATGGAACTCTGCCAAGTCCTATGTCTAAAATAAAATGGAACTTTGTGGTTCTTGGCATGGACCTGCTAGCAAGGCTAACCTTGGCACTTGTGTGCTAGGCTTTCCCTAGTATATAGCTACAGAGTTGACAGGGTCTCAGAGGTCACTGAAGAGCAAGAGGATGGAGTTCTGGGGTCCTGCATTTTCCACCCTGTTCTCATAAGAAAGGCATCTTCTTAGTCACTGCAGTTGGAAGCAGGATGGAACCTTGATCCCTTCCAGATCTTAAGTCTTTCCTCAGCTCAATTACCTTTTCCCCCTTCCTATTTCAGTGCTTCACCCCAGCCTCATCTCTTTCATTTAGTACTTGGACTCTCGGTACTAAATGTCTTGTTTAATCCCCAGGTCCCTTGTTTGCTGCTCCATAACCCACTGTCATGCAAAAGTCAGAGTGATGTTTATATAAAGTCCGCACTGGGACAGGCAGCATCTCCCAGTGTTTTAATCAGGAGCTGGGAAGAAGAGGGCCTGGGTTTGAAGTCCAGTCTCCACCAACTACAGCTTCTGTTCCTCCCCCCCTTTCCCTCTCTCTTGCAAGGAAAGAGTTGAAAACATATGTTTCCTATTATGTCTTAAGCTCATATGTGCTTTGTTTCTAACTTCTGGCTTGAAGTTTTGAAGAGTGGGAACAGCCTCGCATCTCCACTCTACTTCCGCATCACCTACCAGCTTCCCAGTTCCCTGGTTATTGGATCCTGTTATGTTAGATGTTGACTGACAGAGAACAAGATAGGTACAGACTTAAGACTCTAGCCAATTCTGGGGTTCTAGATCCAGAAACAAAAGTAAAATGTTAAAAAAAGGTGGGCCATGGACTCAGACTCAGATAGGTTGTTCGTAAGCAGAGGAAGGAAGGCCAGTTTAGACCCATGTATTCATTGCTTTCCTGTTGCTGTGATAAAACCATGACTAGAAGCAATTTAAGAAAGGAATGATTTATTTTAGCTTATGGCTTTGGAGGGAGAGAGCTCAAAACGATGGGGGAAGGCATGGCAGGAAAGACCATGGAAAAAAAGCAGGGAGACCACATGTTGCCTACACGCAGGAAACAGAGAGGGGGAGAGAAACTATGAAGTCTGGAAAGATTCAAGACTGATAAAATCTTCTCCAAGTTACGTACTTCTTCCAGCCAGGCTCTGCCTCTTAAAGGTTCCATAACCTCCTCCAACAGCGCTGCTGGCTAGATAGGAACCAAGTGGTCAAATGCATGAACCTGTTGGGGACCTTTCTCATTCAGTACTCATCTGGGCCATGTTCAACAGAGTCCAGGATCCATGCCTTGGCTATGATATGAGGTATCAGAGAGAACCTCAGCTCAGTACTTGTATAGGAACCCTACTGTTGTATCGCAGAGGTTCTTTTGGGGAGCCACGGGGCTATTGGTCTGATGGGTGAGGTCAATGGAACCAGTGCTCAGGTCCTGTCAAAGAGTCAGGATCTAGTCCTGGAAGATGGGAAAAGAGGCTAATATCTAGGCACTGGGAACAGCAGGAAACACCTACTGAAGATGAGGCTGTAGTCAACTCTGAGAGACTAAGTTTTGGTCCATAGGCAGAAAGTAGTTACTAAGAGATGCGGTGCTAGGGGATTCAGAGTAAGATCAGAAGCAAGATGAATCTGAAGGCTGAAATCTGGAGGGTAATGGTTGTCTTTACGGGAAGTTAGCAGAAAGATTTACAAGAGAAAATAGACTTGACTGGTGGCTTGGAGAAGTGTGAGGGTAGAAATCCTTTTGTAAAATATTACTTAAAAATTAAAAATCAGCATATAATATGTTAAATGCCATTATGACATTTTCAAAGTATGTTTGTGTGGTTCTCATTTCTTCATCTCCCCCATGTCCTGCTGGTCCCCCAGATTCTTTTCTTCTCCCATATCCCCTGTATCCTTTTGTCTGCTCTCCATCCTTCATTATCACATAATACTGCCTTCTCTTGGGTTCCTTTCAAGATGTCTAGATGTTACCCCCACTCACACCTGTTTCCATATATACATGCGTGTATATATGTATAGTCTAGGACTTGTATATATGAAGCTTCTGCCTTTCTGAGTTGGGTCAGTTCACTTAATATAATTCTTTCCAGATCCATCCATTTCCCTGAAAATTTCATGATTTGATTTTCCTTGACAGGGTGAATACTATTCCATTGTGTATATGTACTACATTGTCTTTCATTTATCAGTTGTTCAGAGAGATGAGTACATGTAGCCCAAGGCAGGTGGGGAGTGGAAGGGTTTCTGAGGTTTCTAGGTGCATTGTCTGGGTATAGGGGTGTGTATATTTACTATGTGCAGGCAAAGGAACTAGACTTCCCAGTACTTTATTTCAAAAGGGCCATGTTCATGATCCAAAACAAAATAGGACCTCATGATCCAAAACAAAATAGGACCCCAAGGTACTAAAATGTCTCTTTTACTTGCCTGCCTCATCACTGCTGGTTGAATAGAGATTAACAGAGAAAGGAGAAGGAGGAGGAGGAGGAGGAGGAGGAGGAGGAGGAGGAGGAGGAGGAAGAGCTGCTGACTGCAGTAATGGATTGAGTAGTGGTTGAAGAGACAGTCAGTAGTTAAGAGCGCTTGCTGCTCTTTCAGAAGCCCAGAGTTGGTTTCCTGAGCCTGTGTCAGATGGCTCACAATTGCCTGTAACTCCAGATCCAGGGAATCTGCTGTCCTATTCTGGCTTCAGGACACACACACACACACACACACACACACACACACACACACACACCATACACCTAATTAAAACTAAATAAAAAAATTTAAAATAGAACAAATAAATACAAAAGATAACAGACATGAGCTGTGTGACTGCTTACTCCTAATATGATGAAACAAAGACATTATTTCACCTAAGTCTAGTTTAGTTAACAAGTGAGTTTATTGAAGGTGCTTACTGGACTATGGATAAATGGTTACTCACAAGAGCACGGGTAACTCAAAGGCAGCTACACCATTTAAAAGCCCATTGTAAAATGGATAATAATTTGCTAAAGTTGCATCCCTGGAACTTCCTGTGTGACTTTCAGGCACTTTGACTGACAGGAGAATCTCCTCTCTATAGTACTTATATAACTGCCTATATAACCTTGGGGAGGAGTTTAGCTTTAGGAACTTCCTGAACCTTGTGTGTTTCCCTGGTTTCCTAAACATTTTGAGCTGTATTTCCCAAATATTGCCATTTTTCTTTATTTGTTGGGTCTTTTAGTTTTAATTATTGACTTTTAATGATCCTCCTTCTGGGAAGAAGTGTTTCAATTAAGAAGAAATAGCAACAGAACAGAGCTATATCCAAAAATGTAAAAAATTAAGGAAAGGGAAAAACAAAGCCAGCAAGCAAACAAAACCCAGAAAATAAGAACCCAACCAGAAGGTTTAGAAAGAATCAACTGCATATACAAGACAAGAGTTTTGACCCTCTGGTGTTTCTAGGCCAGTAAGACATAGAGAGCTATATGACTCCATGCTATTTAAAAAATAATAATCAAAACTCCCAAGATTGGATGTGATGAGTCATGAATATAATTCTAGCACTTGGGAGGTGGAGGCAGGAAGATCAGGATATCAAGACCAGCCTTGGCTAGTGAGTTTGAGGTCAGATTAGGATACAGCACAGTCTATATAACAAAAATAAACAAATACACAAAAATCTACAAGAAGTAACCCTACAGCTAGAATTCTTGAATTGGAGCTCTATTTTTCCTTGCTGCTAGCTACATGATCTTGAGAAAATTAATTCACTATTGTCTGTACCTCAGTTTCCATGGGTTGTTTCGAAGATGAAAAAAATTAATACTTGCAATGCTCAGTATGGTACTACATTCCTACACCTGTGAAATCGAAGCAGAGGATAAAGAATTTAAAGCTAGCTGGGGCTACACAAAGATTCTATCTTCCAAATCCAAACCAACCAACCAACCAACCAACCAACCAAGTGAGTTAAATAATTCTCTATACACAGAGGGACTCAATGAAAGTCCACCATTTTGATGTTGTTACACGTTTTCATCTACAGATGTGTTGGATCTCATGCATAGCTATCCTTGACACACCTGCTTAGGCAAGATGTGATGCATAACATGTGCCCTGAGCATTTAGTTTGCAATCCTTTGTGTGTGATGCTCAATTTTTTCTTAAGCAGGTAAAAAAAGGTATTTTGTTTGTTTGTTTTGTGTGTGTGTGTGTGTGTGTGTGTGTGTGTGTGTGTGTGTGTGTGTGTGTGTGTGTATGTAGGTATCTTTAGAGAACAGAAAGGGGTGCTGGATTCTATTGTAGCTGGATCCAGAGGATATTGTAGCTGTAGTTACAGGTGGTTGTAAGCACTAGGACCCAAACTCAGGTTCTCTTTGAAAAAAAAAAAAGTATACATTCTGAACTGGTGAGCAGCCTCCTAAGACCTGGATGGCTAGCTTTAATTGCCAACGTGACACAACCAAGAATCACCTGAGAAGAGATTTCCACTGATGTTCATATTGGGCTCACTTGTGAATACGTCTGTAGAAGGATTTTTTTTTTTTTTTAAATTAAATGAATTGATGTGGGGAGACCCAGCCTCCTGTGCTGTTTTGTAGGCAAGAGATACCGAACTGTGTAAGCATGGAGAAATTGAGCTGATTGCAAGCAAGCAGGCAGGCAGGGCAGGCAGGCAGACAGACAGACAGGCAGACAAACAGACAGGCAGACAGACAAGCAGGCATGCAGGCAGGCAGGCAAGTAAGGACATGTACATATATATTTACTTCTCTTTGTTCTTTGTTGTGGGTGTGATGTGACCAGCTGTCAAGGTACGACCACTGTGCCATCCCTGTAGTGATGGTCTGTAACCTGGTATTGTGAGCTAAAACCATCTCTGTGGATAAGGATGTTTTATCCCAGTAGCAGAATGAAACTAGGACCCTGTAATTTCTTGAGACTGGAGCCCGAGTCCACATATAAAAGCAGGCTACCACATCTGCACAGAAGCTAGCTCAAGGCTATTGGCTGTCATAACCAGGGCTCCAAGTTAGCTAACTGTCTTCAACTCAGAGATCCCAGACAGAGTGACAGAGTCAGGCAATCTGTGAGACCAGGAGGCAGAGAAAAGCTTTAGGAGCAACAAAGAAAATACAGGAGAGAAAGTGATTGTTAATGTGGAGAAAATGGCTAGACATCCCACCCCGGAGGATACTAGAAAAATGAACACAGAGCTTCTGTACTGAGAGCTCTTTTGAAGAAATTGAACAAATGTTCTCAAGGAAGGCAGGAGCTCAGCTTCTCCAATGCCCAAGGGGCGCTTGGTGGAAAACACTCCAGAGCTATGATTTCAACCACCAGTCTAAGCAGATGGGATCAATAAAGCCAATGGTTATTTACATCAATGGGAAGACCACATGGGCTTATTCCTGGCTCCTGGGATTGGGATAGGAAAAGGAATGATTGAAATTATTGAAATCCTGAGAGGGGGTGGGAAATGGACACTCTAACAAGAAAAAAATGTTTATGTTTAGCCTAATTCTTTACATCTTGGAGCCTCCGAGGGCTCAGAGTGGGGCTCCAAGAAAACACTCAGACCCATACCAGCTGTGTTCCAAGACAAGGAAGTTACTCCCCTGTAGATGAAGGGACCATTGTGACAGGAGAATATAAAGCTGTCTATGCTACCATGCAGCTGAGCTCTGCCTTTTACTTGTCTATTTTTTTTTTTTTTAAATCTATTCTATTCTAGTAATTTACTTATTTTTGAGACAAGGTCTTGTTTTGTAGCCCTGGCTGGTTTGGAACTCCTTGTGTACTCCAGGCTACCCTTACATTTGTGGCAAACCTCTTGGTTCTGCCTTCTGAGTTCTGCAATTACAGGCATGTGCCATCATACCCAGTTCCCATTTCCCACTTCTTGGGCTCATGTCTTGAGAATTCATGGTATTGGGTATTGGGTATCGGATGCTCTGTTTCCTTGAGTCGTTGGCTTGAATCTCTCTCCTGAGAGTCATTATTGAGAAAAAGATTATCTAATCACATTTTGTATGAGCCAGGGGCTGAGGTTATACGATATGTATTATTTACTTTGTCTGTTTGATTTATTTTATTTATCTTTTACAAATTTGAGTATGTAACCTATGTGCACATGTGTTCATATGCTTATATGTGCATGTTTACAAGCCACGATGCACATGGAGATCGGAGGATAGTCTATGGGAGTCAGTTCTCTCCTTCACTCAAGTGAACTCAGGTCATCAGGCTTGGTGTCCAGCACCTTTACCCAGTGAGCCATCTCACCGGCCCCCATTTAAAAACAAACAAACAAACAAACAAACAAAACCCACGAATGAACTTGTGAGCTCCAGGAAGAAAAAAAAAATACCTTCTGTGTACAGTAATAGTTTGGGATGAGCAGTAGATGTTTAGAAAACTTTGGAAATTCAAATGGAACTAAAATAAATTAGATCTCAGACAATGAAAGAGTCACCTTGTGCTTCCTATGAATCATCAAACCCCACAGTTTTGAAATATAGTATAAAATGCACCTTACATGAAGGTGCCAATGAGCATAATGGAATCCTTCTTGGATCATTCAGAAGCTCGCCAGAATCCTGCAGAGTCATTATTAGCACATCAGTTTGCTCTGGCAGTGGCCAGCCTGAAGTTCAGGTGGCTGCTGTTCTAGAAAGCAGAATCATCTTTTTTTAAAGCCAATAATTTGCCTAAGCATTTTTAAAGTGCATATTATAATCAAATCCATGATCATTATTATTCTTTTCCAAAGCAGCTCATCTTGGCGAGCTGTTGGGGAGGATTAGAGTGTAATTAATGGCACCTATTTGGGAGATGAGTTTGTACCATTCAGTCCTTGCCTATGAACAGTTGAAGATTTCAGCACTGAAAAATAGCAGTCATGGACTTGAAGAGTGGCACCAGTCACTGAGCCAGCTTAAGATCGGGTCTTAACTGGCTTTGTTTGTGCAAGTGACAGTATGAGTCACCATATACCAATATTTCCTCAGCTAGGAGTGTGGCCTGGAGTTCCTTCTCCTCCGTGCTGGAAATTTAACCTGTTCTATCTTGTACCAGTGACCACAGCTGCTATGGGATCATAGGAGTGACAGCCATATCATGCCCCATGGGGTAGCATTTCACAGCATTTCCTCCTTTCAGCCTCCTATTCCTAGGTTCATAACCTATCTGAAGACTCGGAGCTTAAAAAAAAATTGAATCTCAAAACATTTTGGGGACTTACGTGGCTTATTAAAAAGCAAAGATCAACGCTGCCTTTGTGTAATATCTTGTATGATCGCTGCTTCCTTTCGTGGACCTTTAGAGTTCATTTGGCCCTTACAGCTAGTGCCTATCAAATGGGTAAGAAAGCCAGTAGTGGGTGCTGTGTGCAGGTGCCAAGCAAGTGCGGGGATCCCTGTCCAGAGCGTATTACAGGCTTGTGCTTCTGAGCCTGGCTTTTTAATGTGGTTCTGGGAAATCAAATTTGGGACCTGAGAACACTTCAGTGACTGATCAGTCTCTCCAGCTCTTGAGTGTTTTGACTCTTTTCTTACAAGCTTCAAAGAGATAAAGGGACTTGGCTTCAGTTATCCTGCTAGGAAGCGACAGATCCCAGCAGGCAACCAAATATGCTGGGTGTGGTTACCTACGCCTGTAAATCCCAGCACTTGGGAAATGGAGACAGGAAGATCATAAGTGTGGGGCCAACCTGGGCAACATGAGGAAACCCTGCAGAGAGAGCCCAGAAAGAGGAAGGAAGGGGGGAGGGACAAGAAGGAGGTGGAAATGGAAGGGGGAGGATTAAATTCTTCAGATTACTGGGTCATTCTATTCCCTCCATTGGGTTGGAGAGAGATGTCTTTTCATGTTGCCACTTTGGACGTCATGAGCACAGCCTTAGAGAAGATACCCCCAACCAACACACCCCACATCTGTACAATATTCTCCTCTGGAAATGTTTTGGAAAACAGCAGCTAGTGTTTATGAAGCCATTCCAAATCTGATGGCGTACTGTCAAGGACTTAATGCTTCCCACCCTCTCTTGAGAGCTCTTCTGCTATAAGACCCTCCCTACACCCCCATCTCCTACAAACCACTCTGTTTGAAGCTCAGAGAAGGAAGAGTCAGGGAAGAATGGCCTCAAACATTTGGCTTTTAGGTACATTCTTGTGTAAATAGAGAGAATTAGGGAGAATACACATTAAATTGGTATTTTGTTTTTTAAATCCCTGAGTCCAGAGTACCCCCCCCTTTTTTTTTAAAGGGGAGAAAATGGTCTGAAAGGGCACAGGGAGCAAGGTAGCACTGATTCCTCCCTTATTTCTTCAACTCCTCTTGTTTTATAATTTGCATTGTGATAGAATATACTCTAACCAAAAGCAACTTAAGCAGGCAAAGGACTTGCCTTACGTTTTTAAGTCACAGTTCACCACTGAAGGAAGTCAGAGCATGAACACAAGCAGAAAGCACAGAGGAATGCTGTTTGCTGGCGTGTCTGGCTTTCACAAGGGCTCGTGTTCTCTAATATAGCCTAGGTCAACCTGCCTAGGGATAGTGCTGGCCGCAGTGGGCTTGGTTTCCCTTAAACCAATCATCAGTTAAGGCACCCCTCCCCCAACAATCACACCCAGAGACCAATATGATTTAGGCAGTCCTCACATTAAGACTCTCCTAGATGACTCTAGGCTGTGTCAGATTGAGAGCAGAAGCTAACAAGGACACTCTTTATACCAAGGGCAATGAGTGACAAACCTCCCCAAGGCCTTTGGACACCCGAGCAGGTAGAGGAGGGAGTACTTTGTGGAGAGTAGTCAACGGAACTCTGCAGACTCTGCAAAGAGTCTAGGCTGGTGAAGAGGAGCTGAGTTGTAGTAAGAGGTTTCTGGCCGGGACTTTTGGGCCTTGCCTCTAGGTTTAGGCCCACAGACCCACAGACCCGCAGAGACACACAGATGCTTAAAATTTGTTTTAGGCTGATTGGCCTAAGGCCCAGGCATATAACTTGCTAGCTCTCTACCCTTCATCTAACCCATGACTCTTAACCTGTTCAGCCATGGGGCTCGGTACCTTTTCTCAGAGCAGCATGGTTGTCCTCTGCTTCTTCCGGCTTCTCTCTGGCATTCTGCTCTGGCATTCTTCTCTGTGCTTCCTGTTCTCAAGAGTTTTCTTAGTCTGGTAGCCCCGCCCATACTTCCTGCCTGCCTTTGGCCAATCAGCGTTTTTTATTAAATCAATGGGTGGGACAATTATTTACCATGAAACAACACAATCTCCTACACTGAGTCCTCTCTGTGGTTCTGGGTAACCTTCTTTCACTGCTGTGACCAAAGACTTGAGAAGAAGCAACTGAAGGGAAGAACAAATTATTTTGGTTCACACTTTGAGGGCACAGTCCATCACGGCAGGGAGATTGCAGCGGTGGGAGTGTAAAACAGCTGGTCACATTATACTCACAATCAGGGAGCAGAAAGCAATGAATTCTGCCATTTAGCTCCTTTTATCCCCAGGAACCTAGCTCAATGGCACAGCACTGCCCACATTCAGGATGGATCTACCTGGAAATACCTGGACAGCATAACCACAAGTATACTTTACTAATGTTGTAAGAAGGGTGCTACGCTATGTGTGCATGAATATGTATGAGTGGCATGTATACGTTCAGTGTATGCACGTAAGTGGGTGGGGGTGGGGAGTAGGGTGTGCACTCCTGTTCATGTATGGTGGTCAACTGAAGACATTGGAGAGTATCATGCTCTGTCAGGCTCCACTAATCCCATTAAGACACGGTTTCCCACAGAGCCTAAAGCTATGTTGCTTTTGATCAGAATATTTTTCTACAGCAACAGAGGTGAAAGCAAATTATCACACTACCATGAACTGCTCACTTGGGCACCAGACTTAGAGAAACATTAGCTGATCTAAGCAGAAGTCAGGAGAACAATTATGCACAGTGAGACACAATTCTCACTCTTACTGGGCTATGTTTTAGGCCAGAAGTAGGGCCAGGACCACCCCATTGCATGTCGGTATAGATGAGTGATGACCTCTGGGGATTTGATAGACTGTTCCATAATGAAAGACAGGTTCATACATTTAATGAACCAAGGTGGGGGTGGGACAGCACCAGTCTTTGAATGCCACAATAAGGAACCTGAGACGAGAAAGGAAAAGCAGAACCCAGCTCAGTGGGTTAACCATACATTGGTAAAATCAGGTTTACAGCTACTTATAAGAATGGAGGAGGAGGGGATGAGGGAGGGAAGGAAACTTGCAATAGGAATTAGGCAACATTTAGAAAAGTTAAGTTGGAATTTTGTAGCTCGTTGGGCAAATGGCTAGAGAATTCATGTGTACCTACTCAGTATGGCTTTGAATTTGGGGGAGGGAAATGGGAGGCTCCCTGGGAAGTAGTAAAGCAGTAAAATTCAACTTAATTTACTGTTTATGATTTTTAGATGAGTGAAAATGGACTGTAATTAATAACCCAGAGGAGGATAGTTTAAAATTCATTCAATCATCTGGGGACTCAGCTCAGTGGTAGAATGCATGTCTAGAACTCCCCATCTTCCCCGAAGCGAGAGACCAGGGGCATGGCTCAGCAGTAGCAAGCTTCTCTAGAATTTACCAGTGAGAGTCTGAGGGTATGGATCTGTGTTAGAATACTTGCTGAGTTGTGCTCAAGACCCTAGATTCAACCCCCAGCTCCATAAACAAGCACACAAAACAAAAAAAAATATTAGAGACTAAAATAGAGTATATGAACTTTTGGATTATGCTAGGTATCATATATAAGCTGTAGTGATTTAAGGGAGGTACCTGTGCAGCTGTGAACAGGTTAAACGCAAAGAGTTCGGTGTTTTATGCAGGAGACTCGAACACCTACAAATTCTGGATGGTTCTGTAACCAGTCTGCCATGGCTGCTGTAAGACAACAGTATGCATTCTAAGAGGATAATTTTTCTGCACTTTGAAATACAAGAACTAATGAGGACTATGCAAATGTCTTCTAGCATTTTCCCTTTAACTGCAATAAATGACCATGCTAGAGTAATAAATAAAATTTAAAAAAGAAATGTTTCCCTATTAGGGGTCTCACAACCAGTCCATTTAGGGATATTGCTATTGGTTAGAAATGTATTTCTTATAATTATCTACATATAATTTTATATATTTGAGCATAAATAGTGAGCTGGAGAGATGGCCCAGAATTTCTTGGATTCAACCTAGAATCATGTAGAAAGAGTTTCGAAGAGGGATGATCTAGATTAGTTTGGCCAATAGCCATGTCTGTGGGGGATTGTCTTGACTGTCTTGATTGATGTGTGAAGACCCAGCCAGAAAATGGGCAGCACCAGTCCCTAGTTTTAGACCCTAAGACTGTATTAGCATAGAGAAAGCCAGCTGAGCATTAAGCACAAATGCATTTGTTTCTCCCTGTTCATGACTTTTGATGATGTGTACTTAGCTGCTTTCAGCTCTTGTTGCTATGACTACCCCCCCAAAAATGATGGACTGTAACCGGGAACTGTAAGGTAAAGTAAGCCTTTTCTTCCCCAAGTTGCTGCATTTTGAAAGGATATTTTATCATAGCAAGAGAAATAAAACAAGGGCGTGCAATCAGCAGCATAGGGTGTGCTTTGCAAGCATGAGAACTTGACTTTGAGCCCTAGAACTCATGTTAAAAAAAAAAAAAAAAAAAGGCTGAACATAGTGTTGTGTGCCTTCAATCCCAGTGCTGGGGAGAGGGGGAGAGGTTGAGAAAGGTAGTTCCCTGAGCCTCACAGATCAACTGGCTTAGTTTCTTCAGCAAGTTGCAGGCTGGTGAGAGACCCTGTGTTGTGGGATATTTGTGCACTGTTGTTGTGATTGTTGTAATAAAAAGCGGAATGGCCAATAGCGAGGCAGGAGGTATAGGCAAGATTTCCCAGAAGAGAAAGAAAAAGAAGAGTTTAGGCATTTAGAGAAAAAAACACTAAGAAACTCAGAGGAAGCAGGGTGGGTGATATGAGACAGAACATAGACTAATAGAAATGGGTTCATTTAAGTTATAGATTAGCTAGTTAAAAACAAGCCTATGCTAAGGCCAAGCTTTTATAATTAATAATTAGTCTCTGTGTAATGGGTTCATTTAAGTTATAAATTACCTAGTTAAAAACAAGCCTATGCTAAGGCCAAGCTTTTATAATTAATAATAAGTCTGTGTCGATACTTGAGGCTGACTGCAGAAAAGAAAGTCTGTCTACAACCCCATTTCAATAATCAAGGTGGACAGCTCCTGATGCACAACAGCACTTGAGCATATGTATGTACGTGAGCCAGTATACACATCAACATGTCTACACGCTTACATGTACACAGAAGATGGTGACAACAATGATGATGATGATGATAGGCTATAGTGAAGACAAAGCAAGTAAGGCACTTGCTACCGAGCTTGACAACTTGAACCCATCCTCAGGACTCCTGTAATTGAAGGAGAGAGCTGACTCCTGAATGTTGTCCTCTGACTTTCATATGTGTACCATTGCACGGGTTTGTGCCTGTATGCATGTTCATGAGAGTGTACATACATGCACACACACACACACACACACACAAATACATACACAAAATATATAGATAAAATGTAATAAAAATACAGCAATGTAAAAGGGAGTTTTTTTTTTTTTAAGTAGACAGGACTCAGATGCCTTTAAAAGGCTAAATAGACCATGTTCTTCCCTGTTTGTATTAAACTTTACCCCTACCTGATATTTCTGCAAAGTGCTTCACTATATGACCCAGCGCCCACCTCCCCAGATGTGAAGGTAAGAAGAAATCTAGGACTCTCTTGAATGCTCTATCTTGATTGCTGGTACAATGTTCATTTCTAAAACTGCATTGCTAGTGTGCGCTAAGATCACATGGATGATTTTGCCGGTCAGATCACACCGCTGACCTGCGTTTGAGCATCCTGACAACTTAGCTCCCCGGGCTTTTCATATAAACTGCAACTCCACACAGCTCCATCTTCCCACACCTGTGCCTTTTGGACCCAAGGGCAGAACCTTACATTTGTTCCAATTAAATTTTATCTTGTTAAAGTCAGTTCATCATTCTATCCTGTCAAAAATGCCTGAACCCTTATTAGGTTTTCCAAAATATATGCTCTACTCCCAGAACTTTCTACATAGCTTCTTACACATGTTTCAATGTGTTTTCTCTGGCAGGCCTGTTCTCTGCATCCAGGGCTTAAAGATGCACAAGACTCTTGCTGCTTCCTTCAAAGAACTCACCGACATATAACAAGTATGTCCAATGCGGTAGTGCATACCTGTAATCCTAGCACTTGAGAGGTAGAGAGAGGAGAATCAGTCATTCCATGCCAGTCTTAGCTTCCTAGTAAATTTGAGGCCAACTTGAGACCCTCTCTGAAAGTGCATCAAACAGGGGCTGGTGACATGGCTTCTCAGGTGAAGGTGTTTGTCCCCAAGACTGATGCCCTGAGTTCCTCCATTTCTGAAGCCCACTAAGTAAAAGGAAAGAACTAATTTCCCTTAAACTGTCCTGACTTCTACTTGAGTGTTGTGGTACACACACACACACACACCCCTTTCTTTTATACAAAATAAATACATAAAAATGCACTAAAACACGCAAATATACAAACCCATAAAACAAACAATGGCAACAAATTGGTGTAGTAGCTCACATGAATCATCTCAGCACTTTTCCAGAGGCCGAGGCAGGAGGCTGTGAATCAAGGCTAGCCTGAGCTACTTAGTGAGTTCCAGGCTAGACTTAGCTGTAGCATAAGATCTCATCGTAACAATATCAAACAAAACAAACACTGCATTTAACCTAGTGTGATGATACCTGTCTATCATCCCAGTGTATGGAAGGTGGAGGCAGGAGGATCAGAAGTTCAATGAGACCTGTCTCAACAACAGCAAAGCAAACCAAAGGTAAATACCATACAGTGTGCATATGCTGTATGCGATAAATAACTGTGTTTTCTGGAAACAGGTACTCTATTAGATCTGTGTGACAGAATAGAGAGTGAAGGAAGGCTCCCCCCCGCCCCCGTGGGTGACATCTGCCTTGAATCCTATAAACAAGATGTTAACCACCTCTCTGTCCCCACTGCTAGAACCTTCTAGAACAAGCTCTGCAGCACAGAAGAGTAGAGGTTCTAGGATGTGTTACGGGATTTCAGGGATAGGGTTGTTCTCTTTTCCTTTTTTTGTGGCTGTGATAAAATGCTATGATCAAAAATACCTTGTGTGTGTAGAGGGGAGCAAAGAGTTTATTTCATCTTACAGGTCATAGTCTATCATGGAGAAAAGCCAAGGCAGGAACTCAATGCACGAACTTGAAGTATTAACCACAGAGGAAATTTGCTTCCTGGCTTGGTCTGAAGATCATGTTCAGCAAACTTGAACATATAGCCCAGGCTCACCTGCCTAGGAATAGTACTACTCACACAGTGGGCTGGGCTCTCTGACATCAATTAGCCAAGAAGATAATGCCCCACAGACATGTCCACAGGCCACTCTGATAGAGGTAATTCTTCAAGTGAGGGTAGCTTTTCCGAGGTGCCGCTTGGGTTGTGTCAGGTTGACAATAAAAGCTAACCAGAAGAAATTCAAAGTCTCGAAGATTGGGGGTATATCAGAGAACATGTATTTAGAGTGATTCTCAACCTTCCTAACACCTTGACCCTTTGATACAGTTCCTCAGGTCATGGTGACCCCCCCCCAGCCACAAAATAATTTTGTCGCTACTGCATAACTATAATTTTGCTACTGTTATGAATCATAATGTAAATATTTGTGTTCTGCAATGATCTTAGTTGACCCCCAAAGGGGTCATGACTCAAAGGTCTAGAGGTAGAAGCTACTTTAAAAAAATGATGATCATGAAGAAAATTAGTAAAGACTCTGAGGAAGGAGAAGAGAAGAACCAGAAACCATGTGGAAGGACCAGCCCTATGCAGGGAAGAGGCAAAGAGTGTATAGATATGAGGTGTGGTGGGTTTTGTTTTTCTCATCTGTTTTTCCTAGTTAACAAACAATGGTTTCTCATATAGGTTTAGGTGTGTGGGTTTGGGTGTATGATCTGTTTTCCTTTCTGTAGTATTGATAAAATATCCTGACAGATAACAACTTAAAGAGGAAAGGATTTATTGGACCTACAATCCCACTTTATAGCTCATCATGGCAAAGATATCAAGATGGTAGGAACTCTGAGACAGCTGGTCACATCCATAGTCAAGTAGAGAGAGAATGAGTACACACAGGTCCAGGGTTCAGCTAGCTTTCTCTACTATCATATACTTCAGGGCTCAAAGCCAGGCAATGGTGCCACCAAGTTTCAGGCTGTGTCTCCCCATAGCCTTTAAGGCAATCAAGACAACCCCTTACAGACATGCTCACAGCCCAGTCTTATCTAGACAGAGCTTCATTGAGACTCTACTCCCGGGTGGTTCTAGGTTGTGTAAAGTTGACAATTAAAAATAACAATCACAGCAAACATGGCAGGTCAGGAAGTGGGGGAAGAGACACCATGCTGCACAGTTAGAACAACTGATGTTTAAGGTCATGGGTTGGCTGAGGCTGGATACCTCAGTCCACATGGTTTTTACGTTTTCCTCAGTAGATTTCAGTAGATGGGAATTGTGGGAAAAAAGAAGTACCACAGGAGTGAGTGGACACATTTCATCATTCTTAGCTTGGTTGCATCAAATATTTTTTAATAAAATAAGCCCAAAACTGATCACTGTAGTATATCGGTAGAATATTTTTTTTTGTTTCAGGCTGATTTGATTTGAAAGTAGGTGGCAGTCTGAAAATGACCCTAAAATCCCAGCCATGAGGTGGCTCATGCCTATAATTTCAGCACCTGAGAGAGGATGCAGGACAGTGAAGTGGACTTACAGACCTGAGACTGTAGCCCAAGACATTAACAAGGCTTGTGTTCCGGCTAGGAGATGGCTCAGTGATAAAGTGCTTGCTGCATAAACTTGAGGCTCTGAGTCCAATCACCAAAAGCCATATTGTAAACACAAACAAACAGACAAACAAAACCAAAACCAAAAACAGGGGTGGTAATTCCTTTGTAATTTCAGAACTGGGGAGGCAGAGACAAGCGGGTGCCTAGGGTTCACTGGCCAGCCAACCTAGCCTATTTGATGAGCTTCAGGACAATGAGAGATCATGTCTCAAATGGAAAAAAAAACAGGTCCTTGAGAGATGGTACCTGAGGATGATACCAGAGTTGTCCTCTAGCTACTACCCCCAGCCCCGCACCCTTGTACTGTCTAATTTTATGTCAACTTAACTCAAGATAGACTCATCAGAGAGGAGGGAGCCTCAACTGAGAAAATGTCTTTATAAGGTTTGACTGTAGGTAAGCCTGTAGGACATTCTTAAATTAATGATTTATTAGGAGGGCCAAGCCTATTGTGTGTAGTGCTGTCCCTTGGATGGTGGTCCTGGGTTCTATAAAAAGCAAGCTGAGCAAGCCATGATGAGCAAACCAGTAAGCAGCATTCCTCCATGGCCTCTGCATCAGCTCCTGCCTCCAGTTTTCTGCTCCATTTGAGTTCCTCTCCTGACTTCCTTCAATGATGGTCTACAGTATGTATGGAAGTGAGAACCAAAGAACCCCTTTCCTCCCCAACTTGCTTTTTGGTCATGGTGTTTCATCAAAGCAATAGAAACCCTAACTAAGACAACCCTATACCCAGCTGAAAATCCAGACGTGATGCACAGCGAATGCTTAATGAATCCATAGGGTTCCTATTTTCAGTAGTGAAAGCCTTCCAGACTTAGCACCTAAAATCTCTCCTAGGCCAACACAAATCCTACTTCTTTGGAGCCTTTTGGGGTTTAGAGGCAGGATTTTTATATAACCTCTTTAGAAAATTGGCAAAAAAGAAGGCATCTTTTCAGGTCTTTGAATGAAAAGAGTCTTGTTTTTGTTTTACACAAGACTAGATAGTCCCAAACCCTTGGAGGACTCTGTTATGCCTCTATCCAATTTGTCCTGGTGTTCCCCTATATCCTTCCCCACCCACATCAAGCTCCTGTAAGAAGCTTTGGGCCCTACCTCCGCATATAGCAACAACTGAAAATTCAGTTGGTGTCTGGTCACTGAAGACTCTGTGCTAATACTGCCATCTGATCGGCCAGCATGTTTGCTTTATAGCCAGCCCTAGGTAACCATAGAGGCCAGTCTGTGGTGGGGCATACACTTTTAATCCCTGCACTTAAGATGCTGGAGTAGGAAGATCAGGAGTTCAAGGTCACTCTGGCTTACACGAAATTAATGCAGTCTAAAAGGGAAACAGAACCAGGAAGTGGAGGCTCACCCCTTTAATCCTAGCATTTGGGATCTAATGCCTTTGATCCCAGTAGTTGGGAGGCACACACCTTTAATTCCAGCACTAGGGAGGTAGAGACAGGAAGTGATATGGCTGGGCAGAGAGAGGAATCTAAGAGGGAAGAGACTGAAGCTCCCCAATTTGGTCTGAGAAATCGAAGAGGTAAGAGGTGGCTGTGGCTTGCTCTCTTATGTCTCATATTTACCCTGATATCTGTTTCTAGGTTTTTATTATGAAAAACAATTAGAATTCAAGCTACAGATACTGAAGGTTGATCTTAAGATCTCATGTACACTAAGCAAACACTCTACCACTGAGCCTTTATCTACTCTTAGACTCTCCCTTGGAGGTGGTTGGATCTAGGCAAGCACCCTGTCACTGAGCTATGCTCCTGCTCACATTCCCATAACTGGGGGATTCTAAGCAAGTGCTTTACCACTGGACCACACTTCAGCCCCCTCAGTGGGGGATTCTAGGCAAGCATTCTACCACTGAGCCACATTCTGGCTCCTCAGTAGGAATTCCAGGAAAATGCTCTATTACAGAGCCCAGCCCCTCACTAGGATATTCTATGGAAGCATTCCTTGAAACATTTCATTATTAAGTTCTTAGAGCTCCCTTGGAATTCACTAAGCTCAAGAGAACCACATTTTTGAGCGCTGAAGTGCTGAGTTACAACATCCTTGCTTCCTGAGCCCTGGTCCTTGCTTTTCTATGTTAATTCCAGCTTTTCCGAAGCCATCATCAGTCTCTCTGAAAGATATGAAAGAACCAGTGAAGGCGTAAATCTCTCTTAAAATATACCAATCTAAGATTAATATCTATTGAAATATAAACTAACACTCATGATACAGGTAACACGTATCTTATATACATGTTATATAGGCACCTGAGAGATTAGATTATCTATGCGATGAATGATGGATGTCAAACTATTCTCTCAAGCAGTCAGAAACTAAAACGGGGTTCTCAAGATCCTAGCAGCCCCTCTTGAATGGGGCTAGCCACTCCCCCTTCAGGAGTTCGGGATCCTGGATACATGTCTCCCGACCTTATCAGCTGAAACCTGAATCCCACTACATCTCCCCCCTTTTGTCTAACTAAGAAGGTTCTAAGCTAAGATAATAGAAATTACTATGAGGTGATATCTAGGAGAAGATAAGGTACAAACTACAACCAAAACTTAACACTTACAAAGTACATCATACATTTCTAGAATATTGGTAGATGCTAGGGTATATAAATTACTTCAAAACTGTTCATTTGGGGAAGTGAAAATCCAACACCTGAATGTTCCTTGCTAAGGGATAATAGGATAGTAACCTTAAATACCTATTCTTCAACCCCTTCAAGACCTGAGAAGGAAAATATATCACCTGAAAGTCAGAAGCACATGGGAGTTGTAGCTTCCAAAATTTGGGAGAGGACAGCGACACAGCTACCTGGATGATCACCTATGGTTTTCTGCGCCGTTGGAGCATCCGTCATTTTGGCTACAGGCTTATGGTATCTGACAGATCACAACATAGTTAAAAAAACAAAACAAAACAAAGTCAGACTCAGACTGAGCCAGCTGCCTAAAAAAAAAAAACAGATAAAAAACACAAATGAGCCATAGGCCAGATGACAAAATAAATAAAAACAAGTTAAGTTAAGACAAAATAGCTAACTAACAAAGTGCCTAAGCAATAGGCCAAACAACATAAACTTAATATAATCATCTAAGTCATTTTGGGGGCCGAAGCAGAAGTGGGTGGCTAAGGGGTCTGGGGCGGCAGGTCTGTGGGGGCCAAGAAACCTATTTATAACAACCGAGCAGGAGATGGAAGGATGGAAAACATTTCAGGTGGAGAGAATGGCATGAGGCAAGACATATGGGAAATGGAGAGGGACCAATATGGACTGTGGTGTGTAGTGTGGACGGGACTGGTCATTTGGAGCCAAGGCATATAGAATCTTGAGTGTCACACTAAGGAGGTCAGGGTTCCTATGAGGAACCATGAAGAAACAGGCAAAGGCTTTGGTTGAATGATGATGATGAAGATGATGAAGAAGATGATGATGATGGGTGTGGTGCATGCTGAAGATAAGGTACACATTAAGGGATATCTGTTCAATTAGTTACTTGAACAAGGAATAGCTTACAGCAGTGGCTCTCAACCTATGAGTCAGTTGGATGATCCTTTCACAGGGGTCACCTAAGACCATGGGAAAACACAGATACTTATATTATGATTTGTAACAGTAGCAGAATTATAGTTATGAAGTAGCAATGAAAATAATTTTATGGTCCGGGGCCACCACAATATGAAGAAGTGTATTAAAGGGTCACAGTATTAGGGAGGTTGAGAAGGCTTAGAGGAAGACGGACCTTTTGCCTCCTGGTTCAAGAAGGGACAGCCTATTATGATGGAGTTCATGGCAGTGGGGAAATATGACTGAAATGTCTTAGCTCTCGACAGACTAGAAAGTAGAGAGCAGAGATGAAAGGGAGGGCAGACAGGAAACAGAAAGCAGACAGGAAATAGAGGGCAGAGCAGGAAGTAGGGAGCAGATGGACAGAGAGACCAGACAGGAAGTAGGAAACATAGAGCAGATAGGAAGTGATGTTGGACTACATCTAACCTCAAGGTCCATTACCCTCCAGTGATCTACTTTTTCTAGTAAGATTCTGCCTCTCAAACAGTCCAAAACCTTTCCAAACTGAGACTGCAGTATTCAAACACATGTATGGGAGAGATTTACATTGGAATCATAATAATGAGCAAGAAAGAAAATATTTAGGGCTTGAGGAGGATGGGCCACAGGGACACAGAGTGAGTAGCATGGTGGCAATAGGTCTTCCTAGAGTCACTGGACATACGATACAGCACCTCGCTGTTGTTTGGGTCTCTAGTTTTTGGAGACATTCACTGGGAATTTCACACAGACATTGTATTTGAGGGTGGAAATCCGGGGTGCCTTTTATGAGAACTGGCCCTTATTAGTGAGCACTAATAAGTTTACTAGTAAGCACTAATACTGTATACTGTATACAAGGACACAGACAGGCAGCCTATGGGTCCTGTGCAGTGGCAAACCATCCCCATTAGGAAAGCATGTTAGTGTGAGCAGCGCTGTGCAACTGTTAGTCATCCTGATGCCTGTGTCTCCACCCCCAAGCAGATGCGTGCCCTGTGTGAGTCCCTTGGCATTCTGAAGTGCAGATGACTTAGTGGACCCAGTCTGACTGTGAGGAGCAAGAACTGTGGAGTTTACCCATCCAAAAGAAAGGGGAAAAGTGACACCATACCTTCTGATTCATCCACTTCTGCCATGGTTATTATATCTTGTCCCAGGCTGAAGACAACTCTGTCATCTTTGGCCCTGACATCACTTTCCTTCCCTATGAGGCTCTGTCATAACTTTATCCAGACATCTGATGGGGTTGCCAACACTGAGACATCTGAAAGGGAGCCCCATGGAGCTGCAGACGAACATGACCTAGCTCCAGGCATTATGGCTGAGGCATCCCTCAATTCCACTATTAATTCTGGAATGAGTCATCTTCCGTGAATCCCGCAGGCAGCCACACAGTAGCAGGACACTGGGTGGCAGCCAGTTGGTGATTGCATTTGGAGTTAGACAATAGCCTGGGCAAAAGAGACTATATTAGTTATTTTCTAGTCACGACTTGTCTGAATGCCTGACAGAAACAATGTAAGAGGGGAGGATTTAATTTGGCCTTCCTGGTTTTTGGAGGGCTTAGTCCAGGGCATCTTACCTTGGTGTGCTTGGACAGAATATCACAGTGGCAGAGGACCCTTTTCATCTTACTGTGAAGGGATATAGAGAGAGGAAGTACAGGTCAGGGAAAGATACAGCCGTGTGATGACTGGTTTTAAGTCGACTTGTCACAAATTAGAATCACCTGATAAGGAACAAGCCCCCAACTGATGAACTGTCTTTATAATCCTTAATTGATGTGGGAAGACCTCACCTTCTGTTATCAGCTCATATGAAAAGGGTGTGGGAGAAGAAAGATTACTGTCTTTTGCTGGATTGGATTTCCCTCTTGGGAACAAATTGATCTGCTCTGTTGTTGCTGCTGCTTCCGTTGGCTAACACCGGAACCAGAGCTTCCAGGCTTCCATTACCAAGGTCTGTGGGTGTCCAGGAAACTTCCAGGTTTGCAGCATCACATTGGTACTGCTAAGTATGCATAGCTTATGCATATGATGGTACCTGTTCAGCAACATTTGGTTACTGAAGGAAGAGGATTTGGTAATGCGTGTATGATTCTTTTATCATTTGCTCCATGGATCTTTGCGGCAGGACCTCAGAATTAGGAGCCTGCAACATCACTGGCCAATTTAGAAAAGGCTTAAGTGCAGATGCTGTGTTGGTATGAATTGGAATATTGTTCTATAATTCTCCCTGTCCCCTCTCACCACACCAAGCAAAGTGGGGCTTCCTCTTTCAAAGACTAATTAGCCAATCTACAGTTCATTTAAACTCTTACCTTTCTTTCCTCCCTGCCGAAGGCATCTTTGAAGGAATTCCACCCCACTAAAGAGAGGAGGTCACGGAGAGTGGTGGCTGATGTGCTAGGAAATTTTCACATGGGCTGGAAGCAACTACCAAAATTAAATGTGTATATTACTTGTGGGTTTCTTTATCCAGTGTACTCATGCTCCCCACTGACATGGATAGCTGGAAATGGGCTGTCCTGGCTTTGAAAAGATCATTCTTTGAAAAACATCACAGCAACACAGTAGATGATTTATGTAGCCGGATGAATGGGGAACTGGGTCTTTGGATTTTGTATGTGTGAATGCTTTACAAAATGTTCAGTGTATAGCTGTAAGTGGATCAATTAATGCTTCCTGGGAACCTTCTGTCTTTCATTAGGGGATTGATGAAGTAGGCCAGAGCCTCTGACTGGAAGCATAATCTACCTGATATAAAGAAATACTGTGAACTTACAGTCTCTTAAGACTACGCTTTAAAGCAAGAATGACCAATGTTTACCTTAGATCTTCTAGACCATACAATACCTGGTTTGTTCTCTCCCCCTCTCTGTCTTAGTGTCCACATACACATACACACACACACACACACACACACACACACACACACACACACACAGAGAGAGAGAGAGAGAGAGAGAGAGAGAGAGAGAGAGAGAGAGAGAGAGAGAGAGAGTAGTGATGCAGGGGTTATAACTACTTCTTTTGCTTTCGAATTTTGTGGTCCTGGAATGGAAACAGAACCTTTTTTTTTTTTTTTTTTTTTTTTTTCATTCCAGGCAGATGCTCTACCACGGAGCCACACCCTAGCCCCTCACTGGGGGATTCTAGGCAGGGTCTCTACCATTGAGCCACACCCCAGCCCCTCACTGGGGGATTCTAGGCAGGGTCTCTACCACTGAGCCACACCCCAGCCCCTCACTGGGGGATTCTAGGCAGGGGCTCTACCACTGAGCCACACCCCAGCCCCTCACTGGGGGATTCTAGGCAGGTTCTCTATTGCTATGTGGCCATGAAATCAACCAAGAGAATTCTAGGCAAGTGCTTTATTGTTGAACTGTATGTACACCAGCCAAGCAGGCTGCTCCTGAAGAAACTCACCTTAACTGTAGAAGTACTTATTCCAAATGGAGACCCCTTCCCCCTCTTCCTATCTCCACATTCTACTGCTTTTAAGCTATGGATTGAGATGAATTCATTCATTCTCTGCTAGTCCTTTTCTGCCTGGACACTCAGCCCACTTCTGTATAGTTTAAAAAATATGTAACCCCTCTCATATGGTCTATGGACTTTTCAGCTCTGATGCTTGCCTACCTCTGTTGGCTAAAAAATGTCTATGTCTTTTCACTTTAGTTCTGGTGGGAACTGGATCGCACTAGTTTTATCTGCCTGAGCTGGACCATGCAAGCCAGATGTCACGCTAGCTTATGCCAGTTCCCACGGAAGCTGTTGTTTGAAGGGTGGGAGGTAGGTCAAATTGTAGGAGGTCATTTCAAGCCCTGGTTTTAGCCTCTCCCTTGATAAGCTGTTTAAGGGCAAATTCTCAGAAGATACTTAGCAAGGTGTTCAACAGGTAGTGTTTATGTGTCGTAAATGTGTGTGTGTGTGTGTGTGTGTGTGTGTGTGTGTGTGAGTGAGTGTGAAGTCAACCTTGAGTGTCATTTCTCAGCTGTTTTCATATTATTTTTGAGAAAGGAGCTCATTGATTCAATTAGGCTACCTGGCTTGAGAGCCCCAGAATCCTCTCTGTCTCTCTAGTTCTAGAGTTACAAGTGAACACTGCCATACGTGTCTTTGATTACATGCATTGTGGGGATTGAACTCAGATCCTCATGCTTGTATTGCAAGACCTTTGCTGACGGAGGCATCTTCCCAGACTTCCATACCTATTTTGATGTCAGGTAATTAATCACTTAATTATTTTTCTCCTCTTAACCAAAGACAGGGCCCTACAGATAGGACAGGGGAACTTTGCATTTTAGAAATTTACTCAGTTGCCCCTAAGAGTGTTGTAAAGCGGACAGAGCCCAAATTATATACTGCCAGGAATAATGATTTGCAGTACATGTTCCTCTTATGAGCAGGATCAGTAGATTGAAAAATAAGCCTCAGAGGTTAAGGGTACTTTGTGCTCTTAGAGGCAATCCTATTCTGTTCCCAGTACCTCTGCAGGTCAGTTCACAACTGTGTGTAACTTTCACTTCCAGAACATGCAATACATTCTTCTGTCCTCCAGGGACCCTCCCCACATACGCGGTACACACAGGGAGATATATGCATGCACATATGTAGAAATGAAAGGCAAAAATAAACCTCAAACTGAAGAGAAAGAACAAAGAGACAAAAAAAAAAAAAGTTCCATAGGTGCTGAGAACAGCTTAAGTTTTGTGAAACATTCTGTGAGATAGAAGCCAATTATCAGTCTCCACAGGGCTTTAAAATTGTGACAGAATAATAAAGCTGAACATATTTTGGTTTTCCTTTTTAATTGCGTGTGTGTGTGTGTGTGTGTGTGTGTGTGTGTGTGTGTGTGTGTGTGTGTGCAGATGCCTGTGAAGGCCAGGAGAAGGGGTCAGATTCCTTCCAGAAGGAGAGAAAGGTGGCTGTGAGCCATCTTACATGGGTGCTGGGAACTGAACTTGGATCCTCAGCAAGAACTTCAAGTGTGTTCCTAACTCCTGAGCCATCTTTCCAAGCCCTGAGTAAACACACTCTTAATTGGAATAGCTTGGCCAGTGGCCAGCCCTAGTCAGCGAAGAAACTGAAATTATAACAAACACTTAGCTAACAAGGCCTACTTTGATGACTAGATAGGAATCATCAATAGGAGACAATGTTTACAGGCAGAGGATACTAATAAAGTGATCCAAACATGCGGAGTTAATTTTCTTAGATTACACATCTTCCCTCCTCGCATCCAATTTTGTTAGAATCGATAATTTGATTCACAATCATATTTCTAAAAATTACACCAATTCCCAGAGGAGCTGTTCCCGAATCTTTTAATGTTTGTTAAAGAAAGGAGTGTTTATTATCAACTTGCGAATTTGTAATTGCCAAAAAAAAAAAAAATTCATTAAATTCTAGTTGTTTTCCTAGGAGAAAATATTATGAGGGATGCAAGATGAGCTTAAAGGTGTTGTGCATGCATATGATGCAAGTCAAGCGCTGCCTTCAGGAGTCTGGCATCACAGCACTCAGAAGCATCAGGACCAGGATGCAAGGCCAGCCTCGACTACATAGTTCCAGTCTATCTAGCCTGGGCTACATAAGATCCTGTCTCGGAAAGACTGGACACAAAATGACAAGCAAGCATACAAATATAAATGCTTGGCTGCAAAATGGTCTGTAAGTTATCAGAACTGCAAAATCCTCTCCTAGGAAACAGGCTCCCCTTCTGGATTCTCCCAGCATGAGACTCCTGAAGAAAGACCATTTTCTTCTTGTCTATTGTTTCCCTGATAGGGAAATGAGGGGCATAAGTATCTCCTTATGGAACATCTTTTTTTCCAGGATGGTCATACACCTGTTAAATTCTGTCTCCTTGCCTGGTTTGATGCCTCATTTTGTCTCAACTCTGATACAGTTTTCTGGAGGCAGACCAAGCACAGGTCTCTGGGAAGGCTCGATGGAAGCCTATCCTGAGTGGTCTGGTTTTGTTTCCATTTGTGGATGTAAGAAAATAACCCTGATTTTTTTTTTTTTTTTTTTTTTTTTTTTAAAAAAAAAGGTATCTTAGAGGAAGAGAGTTTTACACAGTTCATCATAACAGGGAAATCAAGGTGATGGTGACAAGCTGAAGCAGCTGGTTACATCATATCCACAGTCAAGAGCAGAGAGAGATGAATGAACGCATGCAATGCTCAGATTGCCTTTTCTGGTCTACTACACTCCAGGGGCCCAAACCAGGAAATGGTGCTATTCACAGTAGATGGGATATTCCCACCTCAGTTAGTCCCATCAATATTGCACACATTCTGTTGAGTATTAGAATAAAAACCCAGAGCCAGATATTGATGAAAAGCTGAAATATCAGAGAGATAGAGAAACAGACCACAGCCACTTCTCACCCAGCCAGCTCTTTAGGCCTGTCTTCAAGAATCCTCTGACTCCAACCTCTCCGACCTCAGCTGACAAGGGAAGTGGCAGGGAAAGCTGAACTCCTTCCTTCTCTCTCTCTCTCTCTCTCTCTCTCTCTCTCTCTCTCTCTCTCTCTCTGCCCAGCTCTTTTACTTCCTGGTTCAACTTTTCTAGAGCTAGGGTTAAAGGTGTGTGCCACTGTTACTTGGCTCTGCCAGTCCTTGAGTTGACTGAGATCCAGACAGATGGGATTAAAGGCGTGGGTCACCACTCCCTGACCTTCAGGGCTTGGCTCTGTGGGTGGCTCTGTCCTCTGATATTCCCGACTAGTTTTATTAAATGTACAATATATTACCACAAATCAAGACATTTCTTTACAGACTTACAGCTCAAAAAGATCTGGAAAACCTCTCATCGAGACTTCCTCCTCAGGTGACTCTGGAATGTCCACGTGGTGGTTTAAATGTCACATCTCCAGAAGTCTCAGACATTCAAGTACTTGGTTCTCATTTGGTGGCTGTATGGGGAGGTTTAGGAGGTGTGGCCTTGCTGGAGGTGTGGCCTCAATGGTGAGGTTGGGGCGGGCTTTGAGGTTTCAATGGAATGTACTCTCTCTGCTTCCTGTTCGTGGTTAGGGAGAGATGTGAGCTCTCAGCTGCTGCTCCAGCCACCTGCTTGCTGCCTGCTACCTCTGCAAACATGGACACTGATTCCCAGAACTGTAGGCACAAAATAAACTGATTCATAAGTGGTCTTGATCATGGTGGTTTATCGCAGCAATAGGAAAATAGCTAAGACAGTCCAGTTGACCAAACTGTCACACCGAATCGTCAGAGGCCACCCATGTTACCTCATCATCAATTATGACATTTCTTCCTCACACTAATAAAGGGGAAGGCTTTCAGCATCCTGGGATCACTGATCTGGATTTCAGAAGGCTCCAATGAAGAATATTTCCCCAACCAAATGTCTTGGGTCTGGGTGGAGCACTGATAGTTAAATTCTTGCTTCTTCTTCTTCTTTTTATAAAGGAGACTTTTAATATTTTTCCTTAGACAGTTTATTTGTAAAATGAAATTTCACTTGAAAGAGATCTGCAAACCTTCTGGCCCCTTATTGAATGTAAATTATCACTGTGACATTAATAGTTACATTCAAATACATTCCTGAAGAAATGTTCTTGAAAGACTCGGGGGGATATAGCCTTAGGTGTCAAAAATGAATACTATTCTCTGGAGAGAGCTGTGAGTCAGATGAACAGGTGGGATGTGGTGAAGCCAGCATCTTAAGATTATTCAAAAAGAAGTACAGTACAGGTCAACAGGATAAAAGAGGAAAATGATGGGCTCAGCAAAAAAGCCTAGAGCGGTGAGATGGTCCAGTGGGCAGGAGTCTCCAGCCTGACAACCTGAGTTTCTTCCCTGGAATCCACATGGCAGGAGGAAAGAGCTGAGTCCTGCAAGTTGTCCTCTGAGCTTTATAATTGTGCTGTGGTACTGGCTGCCAGCCTACCCCCAGTGAGATAGTCCCTGTATCAAGAGAGTAAGATGGAGAGATAGGTCAGAACATTTAAAGTCCTCCTCCAGATTCTGTGCTTATACACACATATGAACACACACACATGCACAGTGACACACATACACACATGCACAGAGGCACACTGAGACATACACATGCACACATACACACAGACACACAGACATTCATACACATATACACACACATGCTCATACACACACCCACACACATACACGTACATACACACTCTCACACAGACATTGACACACACAGACACACACACATACACACAGACATACACATTCACACACATATACACACACACATGCTCATACACACACACACATACACACACACACATACACATACAGAGAGAGAGAGAGAGAGAGAGAGAGAGAGAGAGAGAGAGAGAGAGAGAGAAAGAGAGACCTACACATACTCCCACATGCAAATATGGAATTTAATTGGATCTATATAGAGCTGTATAGTTGTACCTTCAACTGCTCACTTCCAGCCCGGGAGAGAACCAGTTTAGTAATGTGTGAAAATTAAAAGATTTTACTTGGCTATAATAAGCTCAGTTGCATCAACATCACAAGAAGTTTGCCAACAAGGGAAGGAAAGACACCAGCACAATAAGGCAACCACAGCTTGGATTAATTGAGACAGATAGCCTGAAATGAACAAGGTGGCAGGCCCATTGTATGTGTCCTGTGCCCAGTCTGTAAGCTTTGAAATAGGAGAAAAAGGCAGGCATTCAAACACAACACACGCACACACACACAGAGCAGAGTTTTGTTTTTTTTAATAGGGTTGCATGCGGCTCACACTGGTCTGAAAGTCACAATGTAACCAAGGATAACCTTAAACTTTTCTTTAAAAACATAATTATTTTTTATAATTTTATAAAAGTATGTGTATATGTATTATATGTATGGGTCTATGTGTGGATGAGTGCAGGTGCCCAAAGAGGCCAGAGAAAGCGTTAGATTCCCTGGAGCTGCCAGATGTGGTGCTGAGAATGACATCTGAGTCCTCTGCAAGATTAAATACACACTCTGAACCACTGTGCCATCTTTTTAGCCTATTCCAAACGTCTGCTCTTCCTGTCTTGAAAGTGCTGAGATTATAATCGTGCCCTATTTGTGCAGTGCTGAGAATGAATCCGGGCTTCATGCATGCATGGCCAGTACTCATGGCTGGTGACATGCCCCGTCACGCTTTTGTACTGTAGCCTCTCTGAAAGTTCCAAAGGCTGGAGAAGTGCCTGAGCAGATGAAAATGTATAGCGCTCTTTCAGAGGACCTGGCTTCAGCTACCAGCACCCACACCGGGTGAATCCGATGTCCTCTGGTCTCTGCAGCCACCTACACACACAGTGCACATAAATTTGCACAGGCAGTAATATATACACATGAAGTAAATTTGGGGAGCTTTTATGATAACTCAGAAGTTGAGTGTGCATACTGCTCTCCAGAGGACTTGAGTTCAGTGCTTAGCACCCAAAGGTGGTTCACAATCACCTCTGCAGGTCTCTAGAGGGATCTCCACTATCCCCCTACCTGCACTAGAATTCACATGCACATGCCACCTCCAAGCATGTAATTTAAAAATAATTAGAAAATCTTTTAAAACCTCAGAAGGAATACGTAGGAAGCTAAGGTAGAAGGAACATAAGTTCAAGGATAACATGAGATACACAGGGAGGAAAGGATGTCATGGTTTACACACGAAAGGTTCCCTCCACTGACTCACATACTTGAACACTGCGTTTCCAGTTGTTGGAGGTATTTTGAAAAGTTGCAGAACTTTTAGGAAGTAGCACTTCATGTAGTAAGAGGTTTCTACCCTGGACTTTCGGGCCTAACCTCAAGGTCTAGGCCCACAGACCCGCAGACCTGCAGACCCGCAGACCCGCAGTCCAGCCATCCCACAGTCCCACAGAGACACACAGATGCTTACAAGTTTTAGGCTGATCAGCCTCAGGCCCAGGCATATCACTTGCTAGCTCTCTACCCTTCATCTAACCCATGACTCTTAACCTGTTCAGCCATGGGGCTCGGTACCTTTCTTTAGAGCAGCATAGTTGTCCTCTGCTTCTTCCGGCTTCTCTCTGGCGCTCTGCTCTGTGCTTCCTGTTCTCAGAGTTTTCTTAGTCTGGTAGCCCCGCCCACACTTCCTGCCTGCCTTTGGCCAATCAGCGCTTTTTATTAAACCAGTGGGTGGGATAATTATTTACCATGAAACAACACAATCTCCCACAACTTCACTTTAGGAAGTGGGTCTGATTGGCCAGTTTAGAGAGGGCGTGGAAGCCCCATACCTTTCACCATAGATCATACAGACCCCTATAGGTCTTCATTTTTATCCACTGTAATAACCTTGATAATAAATAGATGCATGTCTTGTGATATTCTCTTGAGATGTGGGCCATTCTAGCAAATGAATGGACCCATGAAATAGACTCTGAGAATTCCTAATTTAGAGCTGGTGGGTCAGAAGTGCAAGTCACAACCTGGGCTTGGGACTGACACCTCCCAGGAAAACAATTTTGTGAGCTCAAGCACTGGACTTATGGGATCAGATGCTATGTCAGGGAGACTGTTTCAAAATCGAATCGAATTACAGGACAGCTGGCTGGTGGGTTCCTTGAAGTGTCACTTGGTTGGTATGTGGGGAAATCCTGTCCCCCGACTTCTGGTGTCATAGTGTGTTGAGTGGTGTAAGCGAGCACGAAAATACTTTACTTCCCAATTATGCATGGAAATCAAGTTATAGTATTTTAGATTAGTCCTTGCATAAGGAAATGCGTCTGAATTTTGTAGCTAACAAAGGAAAAAAGCTTCATAAACAACATTACTATGAACAAGTTTTGATGTTCAAATCAACATCTCCAAACTCCCAGTAATTCAAAACAAATTTGGTCAACCATGTTTGCTGTCAAAAGTGATATTACAAAATTTTCTTCGCATCAAAAGGCAATCAAAGATTACATGGCTGAGAAATTGGAGGCTTAAAAGCATGAGGCTGGTAGCTCAGGAGTGGGCTGCTTGCCTAGCATGTGTGAGGTCCTGGCTTCAGCCACCAGCAGGGCACAAAAACAACCAGAAAATTCCAATACAAGCAACCGTAACAACAACAGACCCAACAACCAACATTAACAGTCAACAATAACAATAACAAACCCAACAACAACAAACCCAGCAATCAACAGTCACACTACCCAACTAATAGAGTAACAAGAACACAAAACGATAATAATAACAACGGTAAAATCTAGTAGGCAGCAATAACAACAAAACCTAACAAACAACAGTAACAACAATAAATCACAACAGCAAAAATTCATAAAACATCAAATAGGAAGGTGAGCCAGTTCATTGATAAGCCTTGTCTTTTCTAGTTTTTGTCCTCAAAATCCATAATTTGTCGGGAGGTTCTTCATTCTTAAAGAATGTTCACTTTGTACTGAATCTGGTGCTGATGATATATTTATTTCTCCGAAGAAGGTGCCCTCCTTACTTTTTAGTTCCTGTGACAAACGATTGTGCAACTTGAGGGAGAAAGGACCCAGTCCACTTGTGAGACTCTACTCCTTAGGCCGGGCCCTAAACTGTCTAAGGCTGAAGAAAGCTAGCTGAGCAAGCCAGCAAGTGGCAGATGTATGTTTCCTCATTTCTTGACAATGGATGTGATGATAAGTGGTAAGTATTGGATCCCTAATTATTGGGTCTCTGCTGCCACCCTCTGATGTTATAAACCAATCAGACTGAATTATTAAGTCCAGGCTTAATCTGAGCAGTGCATTCCTGGGTAGTCCCAGGAAAACAGGAGAAACCAGTAGGAAGAATCATAAGGGGATGTCTTGGGTGGGACCTCAAATACTGTCGGGGGGGGGGGTGGTGGTGGTGGTGGAACTGTTGTTGTGTGGCTGGGCTTTCTCTGGGGTGGGGTTTGGAGAGAGCAGTTCCAGGAAGACATCCCCATTACTAAGTTTGTGCCTTGACGTTTCCAAAACGGTGGACCTGGAGTTGTAAGCTGCAAAAGACCTTTCTTCTATGTTGCTTGCTGTTGGGGTATTTTATCAAGGTAACAGTAATGATCAATGGGTAGTAACAGTAAACTAGATCAATGGGTACCAGGGCTCAGTGGGCGCCTCTGGAAGAGATCCAAGTTCCTGTGTCCTTCAGTAAGAAGCTGGGCAGAGACACAGTTATAAAAGTACACTCTGTCAAGAGGACATGCAGGCCTATTTCAAAACACGAGAAGGATGGCACCAGAAGAATGATGTCCAGGGTTGTTCTCTGGCAGAGGGGGGGGGGGAAGGAGGGAGGGAGGGAGGGAAGGAGGGAGGGAGGGAGGGAGGGAGAGAGAGAGGGAGAGAGAGAGAGGGAGAGAGAGAGAGAGAGAGAGAGAGAGAGAGAGAGGGAGGGAGAGAGAGAGGGAGGGAGAGAGAAAGAGAGAATGTGCTTCAGAGTTCCCCTACCAGTTACCAGTCGTGTCCCCCCCCCCCCCCCCCCCCCCCCCCCCCCGGTTTCTAATCAGATTTTTACACCTCATTTGTATGTTTCCTGCCTCCTTTCCTCTTTCTCTTCTGTGGCTGAACAGCCTCCCCTTCGGCTTCCCCACATCTGATTATGCTTCCAGAGCATAGGAAGCGAGTGAGCGGCATTTAATAACAGGGGTGCTCCTCCGATGGCAGTTTTGATGGCAGTGGCGGGAAACACTCTTTCAGAAGTGCTTCTTGGCATAGAAAGCCTCGCTGGCACAGGAGTCTGAGATGTTCCCATTTCCTACCTGTAATTATACCTTCTCACCCTCACCTGGCCACCTTCCCTTCACTGAAGAGCTATCATCCTCGACACTCCCCTCCAAGGCAGGGCTGGAGGGGGGGTTAGGGTTGGGGTGGGGGTGGGTGCTGACTTTCTAAGCATCCTAGGCAGGTTTTCTGAGCATTCCATGTTTTCTATACCCTGCAGGTTCATGACTATCCTGGGAAGACCCTCTGCTGCTCTTGGACAGATCATCCATTTCAGAATATTACAAGAGTGTTGTCCTTAGCTTTAAATATCCACTTGACACAGCTTAGAGTCACTTGAAAATGGAGCCTCAACCAAGGAATGGCCCAGCTCAGACTGGCCTGGAGTTGATTGTCTTAACTCTTGATTGATGTGGGAAACGCTATTCCTAGACAGGCGGTCCTAGGCTATTTGAGAAAGCTAGGTAAGCACTACCCTGAGGGAGCCAATGAGCAACCTTTCTCCAAGATTTCGGCTTCAAGTTCTTGCTGAAGTTTCTGCACAAGCTTCCTTCAGTGAGAGACTGTGACTTGCAAGTGTAAACTCAATAAGCCCTTTCCTGACCCAAATTGCTTTTGGTCACAGTGTTTTGTCTCTGCAGCAGATTCGATCCACAATGGAAGGGTATCAGGCTAGCTTTCCTTAGAAGGCTCATTTCCCAAGCAAAGGAGACCTCAGGCCATTTCAAGCCATTTTAGACCAATTGTCTAACAGAGCTAATCTCCTTAAGAATGCCAGCATTACCCGGTAGTTGTGGCACAGGCCTTTAATCCCAGTACTCTGTGGCAGACAAGGATCTCTGAGTTCAAGGACAGCCAGGGCTACAGGCAGAAACTGTCTCAAAAATCTGGGGGGAGGGGGAGGGCAAGCTAGAGTCCCCTAGAGGACCCAGGTAACTTTGTTGTGCTTTTCCTCAGTAACTATGATGGAAACCCTCAGCTCCAGCATCAGGGACCCTCAGTGAGGTTTTTGGAGTTAAGTTTCACCTCACTGATTGGCTCTGTGGGGAGTCGTTGTTTTTCCTTTGTGTTCCCTAAGTGCCCTTGGCTGTCTGGAACAAGCCTCCCTTGGTGCTGGAGAACTCTAAACAGTAGCTAGAAGGCGTAAAGCCCCAAGTTGACATACACTACTGGTCATAGCCAGTGTCCTTTGCCAGCTGGGTAAGCCACTTCTCTCCTTCTAGGCTGTTTTGGTTAGTGGTGGAGACTGGGTGAGATAATATGTCTCTTATGGAGCAGTATGGGTGTAGGCTGGAGAAGCCCCCAATACACGGAGGTTGAGACCTCCACCCAGAATCCAGATTCTTGCCAGTCTCTGAGAGAACTGAGAGATGTGGAGATGAGGAAAGTAATGGCTTAGGAGGATTTATATTATTTTAAATTATCCTATTTTTAATTATGTGTCTCTGTGTGTTAACTTGCATGTGTGGATGCAGGTGCCTGCAGCATCCTTAGGAGAGTGTCAGATCACCTGGATCTGGAGTTACAGGAGTCTGTGAGTCACCTGATGTGGGTGCTGGGAACCGAGCTCTGGTCCTCTGCACGATCCGTCTAAACATCCCTCTTAGCCACTGAGCCATCATTCTGGCTCATATTTTAAAATTTTTATTTTATTTCATTATTTTTGTTTTGCTTTGGAGGCAGGGTCTTATGTATCCCAGAATAGCCTCAAACTCATTAATGCAGTTAAGGGTGACCTTGAACTCTTGACCTCCTGCCTCCACCTTCCAAGTGCTGGAATAACAATTAGGCACCACCAGGTCTGGGAATGAAACTCAAGGCTTCTTGCATTCAAGACAACCTCATTACTTACCGAGGAATTTAAAATTGAGGAATTTAAAAGTTTTATCACAAAGGGTAATGTTGACACTGAAGAGTTGAGTGCTTGTCAAGAGTAGTGAATAGTGCAGTGGGATTTGGGGATACCTCGTTTTAGGGGCAAGCTTTAATGGTGGGAGAATTATGTATGAGTTAAAGTAGAGAAAGAAAAGGTAGGGAGTTCCAGGAGTGAGCTACAGTTTTCCTGGGCTATGAATGTTCAACCAGAAGGGCAGACAGACAAGGGAACCAGGGACCTGACACCAGCACAGACCTTTGGACAGCAGAGTGGGTCTCTGTAAGAACTGGAATCTGCCCGGCTGCTTATGGGTTGGGATAGTTGTAGGGCAGAAGGAAGCGTGTTGAAAGTGTTTTTCTTTGGTCTGTGGTTGGCCATAGCTAAGGCTAATGAGGGAATGGTGTGAAGAGTCTGTTTGTTGACACACATCCTTTGTATTATCCTTGGCTGGGAGGCAAGAATCTAGAAAACAGGTTGCTTTATATTTGGAAACCAAATTACTAGACTTTTCTTAGTGCTACCAAAATGGAGAAGTTATACAAAATGATGTAGCTCTGGCTAACAGGCTAGGGAGAATTCCGGAAATCAGCACAAGGCTTGTTCCTCTTCTGTTCTTATGTGAGCTCTTCAGTGTGGCATAGTGTTAGAGGTGTGATGGAAGCTGCCATTTTAAAAGGGCCAATGGAATTTATAATAAAGCAAAGGATATTATTCTGCAGTAAGGTCATCTTGGCTGGCCATTTTGGTCCCAGCTAGTGCCTCTTGGTCTTAGAGCTTTACTGTTTGAATGATCAGGAGATAGATAACCTGCTATAAGACAGCTCTGTGATTGCATCAGCATCCAACCGTCATGCCGATTGCCTGTTGATTTTCCCAAGCTTACCTAGATGACTTCAAACCCTCAGCAAGTTCAAGGCAGAGTTCCTGCTCGTTAAACCAGACCTGACTTTTTATTTATTATTATTATTATTTTTTGATGTCTTTTTTCCTCCGTGAACTAAAGTTCCCAGAAAGTAACCCACCTTACATGGAACACTCTACAGAATCTGGTGAACTAATTAGAATTTTTAGTGAAGACTGACACGGTGGCCCACACCTTTAGCCCCAGCACTCAGAAGGCAGAGGCAGGCAGACCTCTGCATGATCCAGAACCATTTGGTTTATGACAGTGAGTTTCAGCCCAGCGAGGATCGCAAAGTGGGACCATGTCTCAAAATAGAGCTTTAGTGATAGTGAAGAGGTTGGAATGTTGCAGGTCCAGAATCTAATTATCTTGGGCTATCTTAACCCCTTAGTGTTAGTTCCCCACAGTGGCCTGCAGCAGCCTGCCTCGGCCACTGAGGCCATTACATCATCATCTGTTTCCAAGTGCCTTTCTGCCATCAACTGTGTTTCGCGGGCACAAGTGTCTGCCAGCCACCATTTTCTCTCTTGCTATTTTTTTTTCTTAAGCCAGGGTTTCTCTGTGTATCCCTGGCTGTCCTGGAACTCATTCTGTTGGCCAGGCTGGCCTCAAGCTTACAGAGGTCCACCTGCCTCTGCCTCCCGAGTGCTGGGATCAAAGGCGTGCGTCACCACAACTCAGCAGTCTTTCTTGTTTATTGTCTCTCTTCTTACCTGTCCTCTCTGTCTGTCTGTCTGTCTGTCTTTCTCAGGTCTCCACTCTGAGATAACCTTTCAGTCTTCTCCTCCCCCAATAAGCCTCTTACACTAGATCTATTGAACCTGCAATGTTCTTGTAGGGCATACCTGGACAGGGCCCACTGAAAGGTACCTACTTTGTCCTTTTTTTAAAATCCTTTCGCTAAGCCCTTTATTGTCACCTCTGTGTAAGACCTAATATCCTTGTGAGTATTAGGTAAATCCTTTTGGAATTTAGGGACGGACCCTGTTCCCAGTTTGACAGGCCGTCTGAGAGGAAAGCCTTCATGGAGGAATTACCTCAATCAGATTGGCTTATGGGCATGTCTGTCAGGGATTGTTTTGACTATTAATTGATGGAGAAGGAACCAGCCCACTGTGGGTGCTACAATCCCTATGTGGTTAGCCTTGGGTTGTACAGGAAAGCTAGCTGGGTATAATCCTTTAAACAAGCAAGCAAGTCAAAGATGGTATAAGGACACGAGCCAGCAAGCAGAGTTCCTCCAGGCTTCCTTGTAGAAATAAGTTTTTGGTCTGGCCTTTTTGGCCTTGCCAAGAGGTTTGGATCCACTCGCAGCCTCACTGTTGCTTAGCACCAAATAATTACACAAAGGCTTATGTTAATTTTATGTTGTTTGGCCAATGGCTCTGGCATATTGTTAGCTAGCTCTTGTATCTTAATTCAACCCATTTCCATTAATCTGTCAGCCACGTGGCCCGTGGCTCACCTGTGCTACTTTTACATGTTGATTCTTGGGCGACTGAGTGGTAGCTTACTTGACTCCGCCCTCCTTCCCCTATCTATGCTCTGATTTCCCTGCCTACTTCTAAGATGCCCGTCATAGGCCAAAACAGTTTCTTTATTAACCAATGATATTCACAGCACACAGAAAGACATCCCATATCACTTCCTACCTTGAGTTCCTGTTCTGACTTCCCTCAGCCATAGGTTGTAACTTGGAAGAGTAAGCCAGATAAACCCTTTCCCCCTCAAGTTGCTTTTAGTCCAGTGCATTATCTTCGTAGGAGAACAAAAATAGAATAGACTCTTAGCTTTCACAAATTCAAAAGCTATAAATGCCACCAGAATAGTGCCTGTGACCTGTAAAAGAGATTGCTCAGTTTTGCTGTAACCAGCCTGACTGATTTACGCACTAATATACTTGAAAAGCATTTTGATCTATGGTTTTCTTTGTCTCACTACCATATAATCTTTATGAAACTGATACCACATATTTGGAGTAACCTGAATCTGTGCTCCTGGGAAATGGTCACTCATATTTGGCTCCAGAATAAACTATCTCTTATTCATGTTGAGATGAAAGCTGTGCATTTTAACATTGTCTCAGTCTTTGTTCTCCAAGGGGTGTGAAATAATAAACTGGAACTTGTGTGTGCATTTAGAGCACAAGGTGGCCTCTCCCTATCTGACTTCTATGCACAATCTATTTTAATGAGCACCTATTGTCTGCCAGGTGTTGTTGGGGGCATCCTGCCAGGAGCAACAGCCTTGTAGCATCTCTGCAAAGAACACTGAATGCAATGCTTACTATTAGACCCTCCATCCTGCTCTTCCTCTAGACGATACTTTCAGAGCTGGGACATAGGTCTGGAAGGATATGCATGACATTTATGAAATCTTAGACTGTTTTTTTTATGTCAGCATGAAGACCATGAACTGATAAGCTCTGTCATTCCATCTAATTGGGAGAGTTTGTCTCTCTCGCTCTATAATAAAATACTTATCATTCATGTGTGTATACCTTTCTGAGTGCTTAGATATGTGGCAGTGCATATTGTGTTCAGATGCTAGTGGATGGTGTGTGTGTGTGTGTGTGTGTGTGTGTGTGTGTGTGTGTGTGTGTGCGCGCACAGGACAGAGGACAGAGAACCTTAGGTGTTGCCTTCAGGAATGTTATCCATTTCCTTTAGTTTAGGATCTCTCTTTGGCCTAGAGATTACTGATGATGTCAGTCTGTCTGGCCATCTGACCTCTAGCCAATAGGCCCATCTCACCTCCAGCTCTCCATTGCTAAGATTACAGGTGTGTGTGTGTGTGTGTGTGTGTGTGTGTGTGTGTGTGTGTGTGTACAGGTGTGTGTATACATCTGCCATTTTTACATGGGCTCTGGGGACCAGCTCAGGTCTTAATGTTTGCAAGGTAATCACCTAACCGACTGAACCTTCCCAAAGGCCCAGCACTCTGTCTTTTACCTGCTGTCTGACAATGAACACTTTGCTAATTCTTGTGCTCATGAATACATTTGCAGTGTGGCTACTCTGTGCCTTTTCTACCTGCTTGATCTGGAGGAATGTGTAACATATCCGCACAGCCGGGACTGCAGTTGTAATGAAATTAAAGGAAATCACGCATAAGGATCAGAGCAATGCTGCCTTGTGTAAGTACATAAGGGAGGAAGGAGAGAGGAAGGGAAGGGGGAGGAGAAGGGAAGTAAAGAAGGGAACAGGAATGAAGGAAGGGAAGCAGGGAGAGGAAATACCCGAAGGAAGGAAGAATGCGGAAGAGATGGAGGAAGAGAAAGAAAGAGAGGAAGGATGGAAATAAGCAGGAGAAAAGCATGGAGGGAAACCAGAAGGAAAGGAAGGAAGGAGACAGGGAAGAAAGGGGAAGGAGAGGAAAGATGTCGCCTAAGGAAGGACGGCCATCATGACAAGAGATGCTCAGGAGCCTGAGTCATTCCGGTCCTTGGTTTAATTGGTTGGATCCTCGAGTTGTTGAAGGGCCCTGTGACCTTTCTGGTTAGATCTGTAAATCTTCCTCTTAGAAGCTTCAAATATTTTGGAGAAATATTTATAAACACATTATGAGATGCTTGAGGGAATTTAACTGAGTTTGTAAACAGGATTAATCATATGGAAATTTAATCTAAGAATCCCGTGAGAGAAAATGCACACTTAATGACTAAATATGCTAAATTAATTTTAAATTAATAAAATTACGGATAAAAAATGTTCAAAGCAGAGGACAGGACACTTCCCTCCCCTCTCTCTTCCCCCCATTCTCCTTTTCTCTCTATTTTTTTTTTTCTGTCTTTTCTTAGAATCAGTTTTTGAAATAGGGCTGCTGTGGACTGAGTGTTTGCACTCTCCAGTTCATGTACTGAAGTCCCTTCCAAAACAGTGATGTTAGTAAGAAGCAAAGACTTTGGGAGAGATTCTGGAAGGCTCAAACGGAGGCCAGCAGAAGCTGGCATGAGCCAGGTTGCTCACAGAGTTTAGAAACGAAGCCTTGAGGTGGCAGTCAGCAAAGGTGCTTGCATCTAAGCGTGAGAGCTTGAGTTCAGTTCCTGAGAACCCACATAAATCTGGATGCCGTAGTGCACTGAAATCTCAGTGTTCCTACAAGGAGATGAGCTGTAGAGATAGGAAGCTCATGGGGTAGCCAGCCTGGCATACAAAACAGTGAGCAACAGACCCTGTCTCAAACAGAGTGGAAGGGGAGGGTTGAGTGTGCTGTGGTATGTGTACAGCCACACTCATACTTTTAGGCCTGAGGGGTGGAGGGGTAGGGAGATGGCTCAGTTGCTAAAGTGTTTGCTGGCCATACATAAATACCTGAGCTCTATCCCTAGAACACTCATGAGAGGACTGGGTGTGGTGACATGTGTTTTTAATCCCACTGCTAGAGAGAAAGACACAGGAAAAAACACTGTTGGGCCAGCCTGCCTCTAATCCAAGTCCCAGGGAGAGATCCTTTCTTATAAAACAAGACCCACTTATGTATGCATGTACACACACACACACACACACACACACACACACACACACACACACACCAGAGAGAGGGAGGAAGGAGGGAGGAAGATGAAGGAGAGGGAAAGGGGAAGTGAGAGTGAGGGAAAGGAAGTTTCCTGGGATAGACCTCCTAGTCTGAGAGTGGAACAGATTAGTAGGTCAAAGCCGAAGGAGGCAAAGTGCATGTATGAATATGCCTTAAAACAGAGCGACCAACCGGACTGAATAGATGACTCAGCGGTTAAGAACACTTGCTGTTCTTGCAGAGGACCCGAGTTTGGTTCCCAGCATGCACCTTAGGCAGCTCACAGCCACCTGTAACTCCAGTTCTAGGGGATCCGATGCCTTCTTCTAGTCTCTGTGGGCATCCACCCAGACACAAACACACACAAATCAAATGAGTCAAACCAATGTTTTTTAAAAAGAGAAAGAAAGCCAACTACTGTTGTCATAACCTGCTTTCAAGCGAAGATGACAAGATTCCAGACTTGCTCAGGTTCCAGATGCTTCTAAATGGTAGAGGCAGAAAGGGCTCCAGTTCCTGATCTCCCTGGCTTGAGCTATTTTTCCCTGCCCAGCCGCCAGCTCCTAACTGGGGCCAGAAACGGACTGCACTCACATGTTCTTATTTTAGAAGCATTGTATGATCTTGGCTTCTCCTTTGGTAGGGAGAACTCTATTTGTTTGAACACTGAGAATTGGATCCCAGATTTGGTAAAGTAATTGCCTGGCTAGGGGTCAGCTGGAGTTGAGATTAACTGGGCTGGCTGTGAAGCTAAGGGATTCAGCATGGAGATAGGTCTATAGCATTTTCTTTCTCTCTGAATTTACGGTGAAATGCCCTCCCATGGAATATTACCATGATGAAATCCTCAGTGAAGAAGAAATCATGCCCTGTGTATTATCACGGAGGGCAGAATGAGGTATAGAAGTGACGGAGGAGCCATTGCTGTGGAGGGGTGAACAACAACTCATCTGTGGTGCTTCCAATAGTTACACAGAGGCTGGGAGATGGTTGGGTTTGTGTACAATGCTTTCTGAGCAAGCATGAGGTCCCAAACTCAGCACTTGGTAAAGGTCAGGCATGGGGGTTGGGGCTGGAGAGCTGGCTCAGCAGTTAAAAGTACTGGCTGCTCTTCCAGAGGACCTGAGTTCAATTCCCAGCACCCATATGGTAGCTCATAACCATTTGGAGCTCTAGTTCTAGGGTATTTGGTACCCTCACACAGACATACATGCAGATAAGACACAAATGCACATAAATAAATAAATGCACACATTTAAAAGCAAATGTCAGTCATGGGGACACATGCTTGAAATCCCAGTGCTAGAGGAGGTGTGAAGACAGGAGAATTCCTTCTGGAGCTTGCTGGTAAGCTCCAGGTTCAGTGAAATAATCTGCCTCAAAAAATAAGGGCAGGGAAGGGCAGGGAGGGGAGTGAGTGAGAGACACCTGATGTTGACCCCTAGATACTCAGAAACAACAATAACAACAACAAAACACTTGTGTGGGTCCCATCCTCAGAGATGCTGATGTTGTGAATTTATAGAGATTCCTGGGTATCTGAAAGTTATTACAGATAAAAAGTTGAGGCTCACAGGGCCGGGAAGATGGCTTAGGGGGTTAAGAACACTTGCTGCACAGCCTGAGGACCTGGGTTTGAATCCTCAGCACTCATTAAAAACTGGTATGTTAGTTTGTATCTGTTACCTCAGTGTAGTGTGCGTGTGTGTGTGTGTGTGTGTGTGTGTGTGTGTGTGTGTGTGTGTGATATACAAGATACGAGAAGTTTGCTTGGTGTTCAGCCTAGTTCCAGATTTGATGAGATCCTGGTTCAAGGTATAAGGTAAAATGATAGACTCCCAAGTGCCTACCTGCACTGTACACATGTACATAGTCATGTATAATCACACACTCATGTGTACATACACCACACACACAACACACACACACACACACACATACATAAAACAAGGATCATAATGGTCAGACCTTGTCTGTGACAATAATCCTTTTGTGGGTTTAATTACACTTGGGTGTCTCCATGGCCCCCTGACTTGTTGAGATACAGTGAGCAGGAAACATGTTCCTCCACCTTATGTGGGGACAATGATGTCACTAAGCCCAGCACATTGCTTGCTTGGTCTCCAATGGGCTCTGTCTCATTAAAGGTTAAGAGTTACACTCCATTTTTATATGCTGGCACAGAGTTCGTAAATTTGAGGATCCAAATGTTTCCCTTGGTGGTGTTAAAAGCCTTTCACCTAAGTCTTTCCAAGTGTCTCCCTGCTTACATGTCACATCTGGGCTGCATTCCACAAGTCACCCTTCCTTAGAACATTCAATTCCCATTAAGCGGCTGGCTCCCTCTGAGGGGGCTGGCTCCAGGTGTGCGCAGCAAGTCATCTCTCTCTTTCTTCTTTTACCTGCTTGCTGCAGGAAGAAGGATCAGACTTCGTGCTTGCTCTGTGATGATAGTGGAATATTTCCAGATGCTGAGTCTATAATCCCTTTGGCTCTTCTGTGCTTGCCAAGCATAAGGATAACAAGTGTGTGCTACGGAACAGAACACACCATAAAACAAAAGCAGAACAGGGTGGTGATTCTGTTAGGCTGTGCTCCAGGAGAAATGAAAGCAGCATCATTAACATGCATGCTGGTATACTTTCCCCGCCCTTTGTGCATATAGAGAAAGAATTCTGTACAAGATAGGCACATATCAAGCCATATAAAACTCCAGCACAGATGGGTAAGGGGCTCATGGTGTCTTAACCCTGAGCTGAGGAGCTATTGGCAATTGATGACTCCCTGGGAGAGAGAGAGTCAGTTTTCTTTAGGGACACGGTCCCTGAGAGGCTATCTGTATTGATCAGGGTTCAGAGTTCTCTAGAGGAACAGAATTGATAGAATAAACATACATGTGTTTTTATTAGAATAACTTACAGGTTGTGGGACATCCAGTCCAACAGTGGCTGTCTACAAACAGAAAGTCCAGCAATGCAGCAATTGCCCCATCCATGAGGCTGGATGCTTCAGCTGGTCTTCAACATACACGGAATCCCAAAGAAGTAGGCTCTAATGCCAGTGAAGGAATGGACTTGACGTTGAGAGACAGAAAAGCAGTCAAAGAGCAAGAACTTCTTCCTTCTATGTCCTTTACATAGGCTACCAGCAGAAGGTGTGGCCCTGATTAAAGGTGGATCTTCCCACCTCAAACGATCTAGATTTAGTGTGGCTTTCCCCACTTCAAATGATTTGAGAAAAATCCCAGCACCCAGCCAAGTGTCTTATGCATGTCTTTAATCGCAGAGTTTGGGAGGCAGAGGCAGGTGGATCTTCATTAGTTTGAGACCAGCCTGGTCTACACAGTGAGTTCAAGATAGATGGGACTACATAGAAAAATCTTTCTTAAAATACACACACACACACACACACACACACACACACACACTAAATACAACAAAATAAGATATTTCACAGATGTACCTGTATACCGCTTGGATTTTACTTAATTTCAGATGTAGTCAAGTTGGCAAGGACAGTTATCACATCCTCCGTCTCTTGTATATGGTCCTCTACTCATCCATATGCTGGGAACATTAAGTGGAATCAATGGATTTTAAGAAGGAACACAGGAAATGGTGACACGGTACAGGAGAAAATAGAGAGGGAGGAACAGGGTGGGACTTGATCAAAACACACTGTGCACACATGTGACTCTCAAATAATAAAAAGTAATTTTGAATAGAAAAATATGGAGAAGAAAGGGAAGAATAACTTGGAAGAGGGACAAATCTATAGTTGAAATATCTGTGGTTCTAATTTTAGTGAAAATTCTATTTTTTTCTTTTTTGAAAAAGGATCTCACGTAGCCCATGCTGACCTTGAATTCACTATGTATCCAAGATGACCTGAGTGCTGGAATTTGAGGTATGGTGACCTATCATACCTGGTTTAAATAGGCTGGAGATGGAACCCAGGGCTTCAGGTATGCCAGGTAAGTAGTTCACCCAATGAGCCACATCCCTATCCCCAAATTCTTGCTCAATGAACAAAGTCTCTGTCAGGGAAAATAACTTTATGACACTCTATCGTCTCTCTTTCTCCATTTCTGGTGCAGGCTTCTGTAAGGTCACCTTTCTTAACAGTTGGAGGTAGGCGGGACTATTGCTCAGCACATATAAGGCATAGGCTCTACTGTTGAATTATATCCCCAGAACTTGGTTTCTTAAGACAGAGTCTTGCCACATTACCCATGCTAATTTAGACTATTTCACAATTACTGTAGAATATCATGAGGAGACAATTTCATCAAACTACTTTTCTTCCATTTCTGGTATCATCTTCTACATCACAGGGATGTCACTTGATAAATCATTTCAGAGCCGAGGATGTGACTCAGTTAATAGAGTGCTCACCTAGCCTGCACAAAGCCCTGGGTTTCATCCTCTGCACCTCATGAATTGAGTGTGATGAAGGCCTACAATCCCAGCACTGGAAGGTGAAGACCAGAAGCTTACAAGTTCAAGGCCAGCCTTGGCTACACAGTGATCTCAAGAACAGACTGGACTGTGAGAGACCCCCATCTCTGAGGAAATACATTTACAAAGTTTTTTAGATCTTAGTTTTTACTTATGTGCATACATTGATGACAGTGATTCCTCTTGAGTATTGGTACAACTGTAAGAGTTATGACAGGCATTTCTGGAAAGTGCAAATCGGGAAAAACATATCAAGATGTGGGGGGATAAGTTCCTTTACAAATGGTGGATTCAGTAAATTTGGAGATAAAATAAATTATAAAAGACACCATACTAGAAAAGATATCGTTGGTATTTGTCATGATTTGGTTTGATGGGAGGTGATGAGTTGATTTTGATACCTTCGTTAATTCCTTAAGAGGATTATGGTGGATTTAATAAATTACATTTTCTTTAATTATTTTAAAAGGCTTGCTTTATAGTCCCCCCCCCCCCAAATGTGAATGCTAATGCCCACAGATGTCAGAAGATGGTGTGAAATCCCCTGGAGATGGTGGAGTTATAGGCAGTTGTGTACTGCTCAGTGTGGGATGCTGGGAACTGAACTCAAGTCCTCTGTAAGAGTGGTGCATGCTCCTAACCACGGAGTCATCCCTCTAACCCCTTGGGTTTTATTTTAAACAATGGAGAGATTTCCCCCTCCACATATCTTAGCCCATATCTCCAGTGAAAAAGACACCAGCAACTTGTAGTGTTTACCCCATTAGTATTCAATTATATTTCCTAGATAAACAGCTGGGGGCCATCTCTTCAGTGACAAATGTGTTTGATTTGACTTAATCACCACCACTAGGCACATCATTTACTAACATTTGCTGTGGTACAATTCTAGCAACCAGGGTGATTCGCTCTGGTAAGAGAGAAAAAAAGAATTCATAGAGTCAAGGGACAGCAAAGGCACGTATCAGATTAGAAAGTCACCTATCCCTTAAAAGGCCACTTGTGCTTAGCCTCATGGTCCAGGCCTGTCATTGCAGCTACTTGGGAAACTGAGGCAGAAGGGTTGCAGTTTTAAGGCTTACCTGAGTGACTGAGTGGCTGCAAGGCCAGTTTAGTCAACTTAGACCCTGCTGAAACAAATGTGGAAGGGTCGAAGCTCAGTGCTTAGTGCTTTCTTGGACTCTCCCGTGCCTGGAGCACGGCTTAGTTGTAGAGTGCCTGTCTAGAATCAATCTTTTAGTCGGAGGCAAGTGCCTAGGAGTCCTTGCTGAGGAGATAAGGACACAGCTCCCCTAAATGCATGTCTGGCGCATGGGAGGTTTGTGGTTTAGTTTTTTAGTACCAAAGACCAAAGCCAATCAAGTAACCAACCAAAACCAAAACCAGAAACCAATAACCAAAAAAACCAAGTGAATGAATAATGACAACATAGCAAACACAGAAGCCTCCCCGTAAAGATTTGTACACTTAAGTCCAGTTGTTTGAGATTGCCAGAGAGAGCATCACTCCCAGAGCTGGAGTTAGAGGCGGTTGTGGTAGGTTTGAATCAAAAGGTCCTTTGAAAGAGCAGTACACACACCACACACACACACACACACACACACACACACACACACACACACACACACACACGCATGCACACTCATAACCACTGACCCATCTCTCCAGACGCTAACTCCACTTTATTGAAATGTTAACTTTGATACAGTAATGTTCTCAGATCTTCAAGCTTCCAGCCTAAAAAAGGATCTCAATTTAACCACACTTACTAGCTGCCCAAGAAAACAGACCAATCTTCCATGTTCCTTCTGGACCTTCCTCTCTCCAAGTAACTGTTCCAGTTTCGGGGACCCTAAACTTAAATAAATAAATACCGAGTATTTACAGATCTTGGCAAAGGATGATGGGAGTCCATTGCATGTCTGTTGACTAAGACTTTCATGACATGATGTGACAGGGATGAGAATCCTCTCCACTATGTGTCCTGGGAAGCTACAGTGACCCCTGACTTTTGGCCTGGACACGGACAGACTCCATAGTGTCCTCCATGGTGACTATGTGGCTCTAATGATATAATGGGTGTTAAAAAGCTTTGAGCAGGATGAAGTATAATCATACTTTTTCTTTAGCCAATATGGTAGAGACACCGATCACTTAGGACATTCTAAACACACGGTTTATTTATTTATTTTTTGACCCTAACATCTTTATAGAGTCCTAAATGTTTCTACGAATTAGGAGACAAATCCTTTAAAAATCATTTATCTTTATGTGTGTATAATGTATGTGTGCCCGCACATCCATTCATGTGTATAAATAGGAGTGTAGGTTTTCATGGTGTCTGGGAGGTCAGGGGTCAGCTGTAGGTATGAGCCATCACTGTCCACCTTGTCTAATGTTGTGTCTCTACATTGTTTTCCTGCTGGGTACCAGGCTAAATGGCCTTGGGAACTTCCAGAGACCTTCTTGTCTCCGCCTTCTATCCTGCTAGAGTCAGACTTTTCTTGGGTTCTGGATTCAAACTCAGGTCCTCATGACTGCATGCCAAGCACTTGTGACCAATGACTCTCCCCAGCCCCAGTTTTGCCCTTTAGAGTGTAACTCTAATAGAGTCCAAGGATTATTTTCTGTGTGCTCTAATCGGCTTTATTTTGTTAAATAGCTGTTCTTATTTCTCCGTCTACATCCAACTTTTCAGAAATATGAAGTGTTTGTTATTCATAAGGTGAATCATTATAACAATTTGATTATAGGTTGTCAGGCTAATAATTAAGATATACTACTGTTTGCTAACAGAGGACTGGTTTTCACGGAAGGACTACATTTGTAATACTTAATAAGGAAAATATTGACCCTTCTGTGTTTTCTCTTTGCAAATTTTGTGACGCTCTATCAGTGACAACATACCAGACAGAAACAAGCCACCAGAGGAAGGGTCTATTTTGATTCATGACTTTGGAGAAGTTCCAGTCGATCATGGCAGGGAAGGCAAAGGGAATGGGCCTGCCCATGGTGGCAGTGTGTACTAAAGCTTATTCACATGGTAGCAAACCAGGAAGGGAAAAACTAAAGATGCATATAAGCTTTAAAAGTTCTTTTCTAGTTACTAGTCAGAGTCCACCTTTTAGAGCCATCACAGCCTTCAAAATAGCGCCACAACCTCCAAGCCAGACATAGAGAACAGGATACCATGGAGCATAATACGACTTTAAACCAAAATAGACATCAGTTGGTAACAAACAGGCATTGTGCTCAGCCTTAGCACAGGGAGAAAGTTATGCCCTTTGCTCAAATGACATTTTTTACTTTCCAGAAAATTCTTTTGATATTATTTGTTAGTCCCTCCTCTCAACCCTCCCCATTTTGTCTTTCTCTATCTTGGTCCATTTTCTTCTTATGACTTTCCATATCTGGGCCAATATGTCAGTAGTTACTTTTTAAAAATACGTTTTCCAAGGCAGCTAGTTCAAACACAATAGTAGAGAATATGCTAGGAAAGAATGAGCCACACTCCTGCCCCTCACTAGGAAATTTTAATCAAGTATTCTATCACTGAGCCACACCCCAGCCCCTCACTGGGGGATTCTAGGCAGGTGCTCTAACCACTGAACCACACCCAAGCCCCTCACTGGATGATTCTAGATAAGCGTTCTACCACATAGTCACACCCACACCCCCAGCCCCTCACTGGGGGATTCTAGGCAGGTGCTCTACCACTGAGCCACACCCCAGCCCCTCACTGGGGGATTCTAGGCAGGGGCTCTACCACTGAGACACACCCCAGCCCCTCACTGGGGGATTCTAGACAGGGGCTCTACCTCTGAGCCACACCCCAGCCCCTCACTGGGGGATTCTAGGCAGGTGCTCTCCCACTGAGCCACACCCCAGCCCCTCACTGGGGGATTCTAGGCAGGTGCTCTACCACTGAGCCATGTTCTAGATCCTCACTGATTCCAAAGCTCTTTACCTCTGAGCTACATGAATAGCCCTTTCTGGTCAACTACCTTAGATCCATTAGCTGCAGAGCAGAAACTGTCTCTAGCTCTACCATAGGCTATTTGTCTTACTTCCTTATGCAGTTGTGAATTTATTTCATTCTGTTTTAAAAGAAGTATTTTAATTAAGCATTGAGAATGGCTGCTCCAGGACCACTAAGTAGATGATATTTAAAACTAGAAGCTGAACATAGCCTATTATGCTTAATGTTATAATCGGTATATTTATCCTTTTTCTCCAACCTGTCTTCTTTTCCACTTAATGAGATTCTTTGCTTTCTTCTATCACAAATTTATTTCTGTTAAATGCTTTGAGCCTTACTACTTCTATCCAAATAGAATAGGAATCAAACTTTTGCTATCAACCTAACACTGTTTTGTAACTAAATCAATTTAACTAAATCAAACTATTTGTGTCTTCCTTATGCTTTTGAACCTGTAGCTCTGCTTTGAACCATGATTTTAGGGTGGACTGGAGGTACCTTCTCAGACTCACCACTTGCTAATCTCTATTTATTGAAATAAAAAAGCTTAAATTGCACGTGTGTGCATAGTATGTGCATGCATTCGTGACATGCATGTGGAGATCAGAGGTCAAACTAAGGTAAATGGATTTCTCCTTCCACCATGTAGGGTCCTGGTGTTCAAGCAGGGTGTCAGACTTGCCTGAAAGTGCCTTTACCCATTGAGCCTTCTTGCTGGCCTTGGTTAGCAGCTTTCAAATACATTCTCAGCTGTAGACAGCCTCCACAAAGGTCCTTTGAGTAGACTAGTTACAAACAGCAGGTCTAATGGGAGTGAGTCGGAAGTGCAGAGCATCATTCAGTCCCCCTCACTCCATCCATCCCCTCAGAAGCTCTGGAGTATTTTAAAACAAAATAAGGCTATCTCACTTAATCTTAGAGACTGCAGTAGAAAGCAGATCATCTCCCTGTCACCTATGACATGAAGGAGAAGTAAGCTTCATGTAAGCTGGCCAAGATGGCACCATGAAGAAGCCACAAAGTGTCAGAGGCACTAACTCCAAATCCCATCTACTCCTTGCTTCCCATTTGTTCAATTAACCACCTTTATTTCGATATCCTGTTTTCTTACAGAATGTTTCCCCATTTGTTCTAATTGTATTATAGTTTCATGCTTTAGAGTTTTTATCAGGACTTTTCTGAGTAAAACCCCCAGATTTTCTTACCTCTGTTTGTTGAAGTCTTTTTCACCCAGTAATTTAATTATGGTTTCAAGAATATTGATCTTTATTATTTCTCTAGACTCCCTTGTTATTCTGTTTGATAAGTTTGATATATTTTTTATAGATACTGTTTTTTTATTTTTTAAAAATGGACAACTTTGGGGCGGAAGTGATGGCTCAGAAGTTAGGATAATTTACTGCTTTTACAGAGAACCCAAATTTGGTCTTGGCACCCATGTTGGGCAACTTATAACTATTTATAACTCCAGCTTCTGGATACCCAAGTCTCTGATCTGGCCTCCATATGTATTGCACATATGTGGCACGCACACACACACACACACACACACACACACGTAAAGAGAGAGAGAGAGAGAGAGAGAGAGAGAGAGAGAGAGAGAGAGAGAGAGAGAGAGAGAGAGAGAGGGAGGGAGGGAGGGAGGGAGAGAGATTTTTAATTTTTAAAATAATCTGGGTGTTTTGCTGTATGTATGTTCATGTACCATTTGCATGCACTGTCCACAAAGGCCAGAAAAGTTTCTAAGAACCTCCTTGGACTGGAGTTACAAATAGTTGTGAGACTTTATTTTGATACTGGGAATTGAACCCAGGTCCTTTGGAAGAGTAGACAGTGCTCTTACTGAGCCATCTCTCCAGCCTCCATATATATATACAAATGAGGAGCTCTTTTTGAAATCTGTTGTTTTTGCCATGAAAACCATTACAATAATGCTTATATAAATGTGTTTATAATTACACATTATGTACATATATGCTTTCATATACTTGTATATATACATACAAATAAACATTATATATTTATAAAAGTATATATGCATATGTATATTTAATATATCAACCATTTAATCTTTTATGGTTTCAGTGAATTCATAACTTGAAGTTTTAAGTTGTGTGTGGTTCTGAGGAGCATGATGAAATTTTGTGTTACCCTTTCTGATCTCCAAAGGTGGGAATCATCTTGTATCCAGTGTATCCATGCTGTATACACTACCCTCCTGTTACTCAGTTAGTAGTTATTTGCTACATACTGACTGTGGTGGTATCTTGGTGCAAGGTTAGTGTTAATTCAGTATACCAAGAGAAACAAGAAATCACCTCTTCTAAGTAAAGGACAAAGTTTCCTATAGTTTTGTATCTGTGGGAGAAAATCCAGTGTTCCAGTGTTTGTAGGATTTGTTTCTTTCTACTGTTTCAATAGGATGATTTAAAAATTCCTCTTCAGCTAACAGAAAGGATATGTCTGCTCTTTATAACCAGCTCATAAACTTTTAGAGAGGATAAATAAACTCTCATATTTGCGACCTGTGTGTGTTCTAGGCATTTTGCCAGATCTCTTTCCTTGTTATTGTATTTACTTCTAGAAACAATTGTACGAGATAAGGATTGCTAACCTGACTCCACAGGTGCAAAAATCTAGGATTTAGAAAGCTGACTCCTGTAAAACCACTTGTCCTGCAGTGAGAGGACTGGAATGGAATGAAGAATGTACTGGAACTCCATCTCAGAGTAAGGTGTCCATCTGGTGGTGTGGTTGTAACCTGAGGAGCATCTCACAGTGCTTGGTGTGTGTGTGTGTGTGTGTGTGTGTGTGTGTGTGTGTGTGTATGTGTGTGTATGTGTGTATGTATGTGTCTGTGTATGTGTGTATGTGTGTATGTGTGTGTGTGTGTGTATGTGTGTATGTATGTGTGTATGTGTGTGTTTGTTTGTATGGTATCTTTCATTTGGATGAAATTTCATAGTTTACAAAACACATTCTCAAATGACAGTCAACCCTGAATGAATGATCTTTAGCCCCGGCAGGTGTTTCCTTGTTTTAAAATCCAAGTGGTGCTGAAGGGATAGCTTAGTGGTTAAGCAGGCTTATTGTTCTTGAAGAGGACCAAAGTTTGGTTCCCAGCACCCATCCTGGGTGGTTTATGATCTCTAACTCCAGATCCAGTGGATCCGATATTCTTTGGGTCTCTGAGGATATGTGCACCCCCCAACACACTACACCACACACTCACTCACACACACACACACACACACACACACACACACACACACAAAAGCACACACACACAGCATATATGCACACAGACACACAGACATGTAAAATAATAATAAGATAATGTTGACATGGATTTGGGGATATATTTATGTCTCTATGTTTACTTCCCTGGTCTATGGCGATAGGAAGGCAGGCTGGCTACCTGGACGTTCTATTGATTCCCACACACTTATGGTGAATAACTGACCCTGGTATTGATGGGACTTTCTGAGACAATGTAATGAATGAAGCTGAACAAAAAAATACTCCCAGGAAAGCAAAAACTTCTCAGGAAACTTCTAAGGAAAAAAGTTACCTTTCCAAGTGGGCTATGTGCTTGTGCTTGTGAGGACATTTCAGGAGGATAATCTTGAAGACACTTGAGCCTCCTGAGCACAGCTGCCATCAATAAGACACCCACGGCTAAGACTTCATTTCACAGCTTGATAAAAATTAAGCATAAAAGACTCTCCCTGCTCCATGGGGATGGAAATATATGCTGTTTCAAGTTGCAAGGTGTTACCTCTAGTAATTTAATCACTAATTTCCACCTCTACCTTGCTTCTAAATAATGGCCCATAGGTTGTGTTGGTAGCAGTTGTTCATTATGTCTCCCAGAGTTCACAAATGTGCATGTGTTCCTGGAGTTTCGAGGGCTTGTGGTCAACATTATCTCAGGAAGACTTCTTGCCTTTGGGATACAGACTTTGTATTATTACTGACTCTAGTAAGAGGCTTTGTGGATCCAGAACAGGCAGTGCAAACCATATCTCATCTTGTAAGAGTTGGCCATAGATGGACGAGAGAAGATGCAAGAAAGAAGAGGAAATGGAGAATTTCTCCTTCCTATGTACTTCCTGTGCCTTTCCTGTGTACTTCCTGTAGACTTCCTCTTTGCTTCTTGCGAAACTTCTATGACTTCCCATAGACCGCCTTTTGATATACGGGGTATTTCCGGTGTTCCTGTGAACCTTCTGTGACTTCCTTTGGATTCCCTTTGCTCTTCCTTGAGCCTTAGGTGGGCTTTCTACTGTTTCTTTTCTCGCCAGAAACACTATTTTCCCTCAGTGTGACAGTTCCGTCTTTGCAGTGTTTAAAATCAGTTTTCACTTTTCCCGGGGTTTGATAGTGACAATTATCATGTATCTTCAGCAACATCAGCATCAGACCCTGAGAGGCTGAAGGACCATCTTTACATTTTTCTCCAGTTTTAAAGATGCTTCTGTTTCCTCAGTCCTAACTGTGATCTCTATTTCCTTTAGCTGCTTCCTTGTGATAATGTTATAACTTAACAATTCTATTCTTAGTTGACAACTTAACTTTTTTTTTTTTTTATATACACAATTACTGATTTCCCACTGGGCTTTGATACTTTTAACAGAGTGCTTTTAACGTTTCTGATTTTTTTTTCTGTGTGTTTGTGTATGTATACTCACACATGTATTTTTTTGTTCAGTCATGAGTATCTGGGGTGACAAATGACTCAGTGGGTAAAGGCGCGTGCTGCAAAGCCTAGTGATGACCAGAGTTCAATCCTTGAAATAAATATGGTAGGAGAGAAGTGACTCCCATAAGTTGTCTTCTGACATCCACACATGTGCAGCAGCATGCATTATTATGTATGCACACACACAAATAATAAAACATTTAAAAATTATGAATATATGACTTTATTTTTATAAAAGTGGCACCATGCTCTCTGTGCAATCTTTTGTGATTTTTTAAAAATTCAGTTTTAGAAATGAAGACCAACCAAATAAGAATTAAACAAAACCTCAATAGTTTTAAATGATAAAATACCATGGTTCAAAGCAACTTATACAACTAAAGATTTTAGTTTGGGTTATGGTTCTAGAGATATAGAGTCTGCCATGGTAGGGAAGGCATGGTGGGAGAAGCAGAAAGCTGGCTGATCACATTGTATCCACACACAGGACGCAGAGAGGAAGAAAAGGGGTGGAACCAATCTACAAAGCCTCAAAGTCCCCCCTCTAATGGCTCACTTCCCCCAACAAGGCTCCACTTCTTGAAGATTCTCTAATCTTCCCAAATAACACCGGCTGCTGAGGACCATGTATTTAAATGGTATGAGCCCATAGGGACGCTTCTTATTTAGAACATCACAATATTGAAGGTAGGTTCCTAGTATGAGAAAAGCTTAAGTAGTATGTACATTAAATTTCTAATGTGTGTTTCATTTCATTTATTCCCTTAGCATGTGTATGCGTGAGGCAACATGCACTCATGCCACATGTGGAAGTCAGAGGACAACTTTCAAGAGCTGGTTCTTTCCTGCCGCCCTGTGAGATGAGACTTGGGCCATCAGGATGGACAGGAAATGATATCTTTACCAGCTGGGCCTGTTTACCGGCACCACATTACAAGTTTTGCTCGTGAATTTAGTGCCTTCAAAATGGTTTTCATCATTTGATACTACAGCCCACTGACTCCCTTTATTCTTAAACATTTTTGGTCACCTGATGGAAGCCCTTCACTATCCCTGTGGTACTGTTTTCCTCAAGACCAGTTTTTCTCAATATCCTCCATAGACCCTTTTCAATAAATTTTAATACAGTCTTTTGCCAGTTATGTTGCTTTCAGAGAAGTCTATAAATGCTTTAGGTTTTTGTAGTCAACTTCCTTTCTTCTTCAAGGATAAGATCTTATGAGAAGAATTTATAAAGAGTCTTTGTCCCCAAATTATGAAAAACTATAATAAAATAAGCGGTGAGTAGTGATCATTTTTATTCTTCATATCATGGTGAATATATCATCTCCTATATTAATTTGTTAATATGTAATTAATATGACAACCTTGAGGATTAGCAAACTGGCTCAGTGATTAAGAATATGAACAGCTCTCACAAAGGACCAAAGTTCAGTTCCTCACATCCATGTCAGACACCTCACTAACACTTGTAACTGCACCTCTAGGGGTTCTGATGCCCTCTTCTGGCCTCTGAGAGCACCTGTACTCACATGCACACACACACACACACACACACACACACACACACACACACACACACACACAATGCATTATTAAAGTAAATCTTTAAAAACACACTGTTTATCCCTTATCCTCTGTATCATATTAAATGCTTCTAAATTGAATATGTAAAATAACACAACCTTAGGATTGTGAAAGACTAGGAAACAGAGACTTACAGAAATTCAATTACATACCCACACATGCAGCCAGCAGGTGTTAGAGGCAGAAATCAAGCAAACGTAATTAGAAATCCTTGTACTAGTTTATCATGAGTTTATTCATCAATACACATTTATTGAACAGGTTAGCATGTTAGCCAGCCTCCACAATGGACATCTATGATTCATAATAAAGTTCCCAGTATAATTACCAATGTTTTCAACAGTGACCCTTATAGCATAACACTATGTCATTTTCAAGTTATTTTTTTAAGATTTATTTCTATTATTTAAAGTTATGTTTATGAAAAGACAAGTAGAGGTTTGTGCACATGAGGTCGGGTACCCATAGAGGCCAAAGACATTAGATCCCTGGGGCTAGAGTTACAGATGATTGAGATGCCTAATTTGGCTTCTGGGAATTAACACTGTCTTTTGGAAGAGCCGTATGTGTTCTTAACAAGTAATCCATCTCTTCAACATCTCAAGGCTCTTTTAATAAAGACTATTCATGTGTGTGTGTGTGTGTGTGTGTGTGTGTGTGTGTGTGTGTGTATTACAGAGGTAAAAAATGGGACATTCGATACACTGGAGCTGGAGTTCTATAGTTGTGAGCAATCAAAATGTTATGTATGAAGGAAGGATTGGGGATATATCTCAGTAATAGAGCACTTATCCAGAATCCTCCAGCAAAGGCTGGGAACTGGCTAGAATTCTCCAGTGAGGGGCTGGGATGTGGCTTCACAATAGAGTACTTGCCAGGGACCAGAGCTGTTATTTTTTTATTTTTTATTTTTCATTATCCCATTTTTATCTCTCCAGTTTCCCAGAAGTATTCTTTGGGGGTAAATAGTGAAGATATAATAAGCAGAGGGGTGAGGCAGAGATTAATTAGCTTAATACAAACTGTATGAGATCTGAGAGGCTGTAAGGACCGTCCCAGTCACAGAAGCAAGAGAACATGAGGTACTTGTTACAACATGGTCCCTCCAGAGCTGGTGTCAGGAGGCTTTCCCTGGCCTTCTTTGGTAGCAGGTAGGGAGGGAATGAAATAGAAAATCGAGACGCTTCTTGTTTCTTTCAGGCCCTCGTTTTTTTACTGAGTGTGAAGCAGTTCTTTGTTGGGCTTTAAACTCATGCTTTTGTGAAGTCTGAAACCTGCTGCCCATCCCCCTCGGCAGGGCAGGAAGGAACAGAGAACTCATGGTAAAGTTAGATGTGTGGGATCCTTGCTTTCAGAAGGGTGTGAATGAAAGGTTGGGTGGCTGGTAATTAACTTGCTGCAGTCCTGACTGCTGAATGATGAGAAGAAAAGACAGCCGGGGCTGTGTGCACCCAGCCTTACATAACTCTGACAGGAGGTCAAGGGGCAGGGGCTAAAGTGGAAGGGTCTCTGCTCAGATTTGTGGCTGGGTATCCTCTTTTCCTGTGAACACACACCACACACACACACACACACACACACACACACACACACACACACACACACACACATGTTATTTGAGTCCCAGATTAAGTCTTACTTAATTCTTTATTAAAATTTATCATTCATTTATTCATTCATTCATTCATTCATTCATTTATTTATTTATTTGTTTATTTATTTATTTATTGTCTACCTGTGTGTGCTGTGTGTGCCCTGAGTGCATGTAAAGGTAAGAGGGCAACTTACTAGAACTTGTTCTGGCCTTCTATAACGGGGCCTGGGGATAAAATTCGGGTGGTCTGACTTAGCAGCAAGTCCCTTTACCTACTGAGCCCTATCACCAGACCCAACCTACGAGACTTTTAAAGTATACTTTTAAGTTTGTCTGTGAGGACAGTTCCACAGACAAATCACGATGGTTCTGACAACACTGGAATGAACTATTAAGAGATGGCAGAACTTGTAGGTTCCCGGAAGATGTAGCTGGAGGTTTTGCCTTTGAAAGGTGTCTTAGCTGGTGTTGTTCCATTACTGAGAAGAGACACCATGACCAAGGAACTCATATAGGAGAGAAGATTTAATCAAAGGCTTGTTTACAATGCTAGAAGCTCAGTCCATTATCAAATGGAGGCACACAGGCAGACACAGTGCTGGAGAAGTAGCTGAGAGCTGTATCCCTACCTGCTGGCTGAGATAGAAACTCTGTGCCTGGCATGGGCTTTTGAAAGTTCAGAATCCACACCTAGTGATGTAGTCCCTCCATCAAGGTCACATGTCCTAATACTTTCAAATAATGTCACTCCCTGGTGACCAAGTATTTAAATCTATCGATCACATTCAAGTATCCACAAAGGGTGTCTTGGTCTCTAGTCCCCTTTAACTTCAGGGTCCTGGCCACCATAAGGTAAGCAACTCTGCTCTACAAACACCCTTCCATCATGTTGTTCATGCTCATCACTATCCCAGAAACAAGTGCAGATGGACAAACATAGACTGTAACTCTGCACAGCATGGGTCAAAATAAGTCCTTTTTTCTAAATATTTTCTCTCACCTATCAGTAGTAGCATGGAAAACGGACTCACCTAATTGTGTGAGTGACACTGTTCTAGTTCCTGCTGCTGTGATAAAATATCCTGACCACATGCAACATAGAGGGAGAGAGAAGGTTCATTGTAGTTCACAGTCTCAGGTTGCAGTCTGTCATAGTCGTGAAGTTAAGGAGGCAGGGACTAAAAACAACTGGTCATATCACAGCCACAGTCAAGAATTGAGAGAAAGGAATGCATGCTTACTCACTGGCTTGCTTGCTTCTGCTCAATTTGACTTAGCAACTCTAATATATATTTTAGAACTCCCTGATTAGGGAATGGCGCTGCTCACAGTGGACTGGTCTTCCCACATCAATTCTAAAATAACCCCCCACAGATGTGCATGCAGGCCCATTCAATGTAGACAGTCCTTCATATAGATTCTCCTCCTATGTGATTCTAGGTTGTGTCAACTTTACAATTAAAACTAGCCATCACAGAGATCATTTCAGTTATTCTTATACCAGCCAAGCTTTCGCATGAATATAGTCTCGTGAGCAGATTGTGTTTAGTCAGGGATTGGCACCTTTTTGTGTGAAATAGTTACCAAGTAGTCACTATTTCAGGCTTCTTGTGAAGGGTGTAAGATATTGGCTGCAAACATTCGTGTCCACCAAAAGGCAACCAGAGTCCATGTATAAATGAGTGGGTATTGTTGGGTGCTCCTAACATTTGTTGACACAAAGAGCTTTCACTCCAGATGTGCCCATTGACCATAATTTTCTAATCCTTGCATTAAGGCACCAAGTTTTAGGAGTAGCCTTGATGACACAATAGATAACTGGGACAGCTCACTCATGCTCCCGGCACTGTGGCCAGTGTTGAGCTATAATTATCAAAATGACACATTGGATGCTGCCTTCAGGGAGCTTGGAGCTGGTCCTAGCTTTATGGAAAAAGAAATGAGATCCAATAACTTCTATCCAAATAACCCCAAGGCTCCAATACAACTGGTGCGAATTTGGAGAAATGGATAGACCTTGAAGGAATGAGCTTGAGCTGGGCTGACAGGTCTATGTATCTGCTCTGATTACTATGGCTGTGTAATGGACCACTCCAAAACCTAGTGGTGGGAGCCAAACATTTGATGACTCTCATGAATTCTATGAGCCAGGAGTTGGATAGGGAAAGCTTTGTCTTTGATCCATATGGTCTGAGGCTTGGCTGAAAAGAGTCACTAGTTGGAAGGTCATTTGTCAACTAAAGACTAATGCCATCATGGTGGTAATAAGTGGACAAAGCTAATTACAAAAGTTTGCATAATGTATAATTCTGCTTATTTGAGGTTTCCATGGCTGGGAAATCCGCAGATGGAAGAGCGCATGTTAGGGAATAGGACTGTGTAGAAATGGCGATAGAGGGTTAGAGCTAAAGGGTTCATGGCTGCTTTATGCTTCTATCTGTCTGTCTGTCTGAATGTACATCTGTTCATCCATCTGTCTGTCCGTCCGTCCGTCCATCCATCCATCCATCCATCCATCCATCCATCCATCCATCCATTCCATCTCTATCATCTATCTATCTATCTGTCTGTCTGCCTGTCTATCAACCAACCATTTGTCTGTCTGTTTGTCCATCTGTCTGTCTGTCCATCCATCCCTATCTATCTATCTATCTATCTATCTATCTATCTATCTATCTATCTATCTATCTATCTATCATCTCCTTTCTATCATCTATCCTATCTGTCTGTCTGTCTACCAACATCTATCATCTGTCTATATACTTACTTATAGTCTACCTACCTACCTATTCATCTATCTATGACTGTTCATTAAAAGAATAAGAATGATTCCCAAACTAAAGACATTTAAGCCAGTTACACAGTCACGGCAGAGAAAAGTCCATTTTAACTCTTACCCTAAAGAATAAACTGGAAGGAGTCCCTCTCAAAGGGTAAGCCAAACGTATGTGCATGGGACCAGCATGGTGTTTCAATTGTCAGAGCCATTGAGTAAGTAGGCAGCACACCAGAATTAAACCAAACCAAGCTCACCCAGCTTACTCACCGGTGATCTGAAGCGGTTCACCTTTGCCCCACTCACTGTCCATCTGCAAAATGTAGGTCAGCAGAGGTACATTAATTCAGGCGTATTACATTCAGTAACCAAAGTCTTAGGGGCCAGGAGGACAGCTCAGTTGGTAAATGACTTGTCTTTTTAAACACAAAGACCTAATTTTTGTTAGCAACACTTCTGTAAAAAAAAACAGGCATTGTGGTCCTTGTTTGTAATCCCAGCACCAGGAAGGCAGAGACAGGCAGATCCCTGAAGCTCTGTGCACAGCCAGTGAGAGATCCCGTCATATATATATATATATATATATATATATATATATATATATATATATAAAGAAGATGGAGGAACTCTAAGGAATGAGGTTGTCTTGTCTTCTGACCACACACACACACACACACACACACACACACACACACACACACGGATTCTTTGGCTGGCTCACTTTCTGAGATTGTGGAAGCGGTGGTTTCTGGAGGGATGTGGAATGACACATCATTTAAGTTTCTCACATCAAGATAATCTTATACTACACTGCACAAAGACAAAAGCACATGAATTGAGAAGGAAGTATATGGACCCTTTCTCATCATCTGTCCCAAGCAACTACAGTAGGACAACAGAGCATCTGCTTGTGAAATGCAGTATATGAATCCCACAGATGGCCCTATGGTCTTACAGTGAGTAGAAATATCACCCCTATTTCTGTGACATCATGGACATTTTAGAGTAAAGCATGAAAAGTAGAGATCAGAGCCTATGCCTGATACCTTCTCCTTCTAGTCTCTAATATCAACATCAATGTTACAAAGCATTCAATACTTTGGACACCATGCTGTTCGCTCATTTTTATTTGCATTTGGACAGAGCTTAGAGAACAAATTTGCACAACATGCTTTGCACTTCCGCTCTTTAAGATTTGGAATTCAAATGATCAGAACCCATTTCAGTGCTGGTAGCCTGCAATTGCTTTGTGTGTTTCCCAGGTTTGAGAGCAAACTGGATCACATGAGTGATGTCATTGGAAAGAATGCTGTGTTTGCAATCAGGAGTCTTGGGTGCTAGATTCTCCTCAACCGCAGGTGGAAATCTCAGAATACTGATGACTCCCTCCCCAACCCCCCTTTTCCTGTTTCTAAGATGAGTGGATGGACATTTCTTCTGTAATAAAGCCCAGTAAATATTCCACAAAATATTGTAAAAGGCAAAAGTGACACAGGGGCTTTTAGTAGTCCAAACAGATAATGGATAATAAAACTCAAGATATTAGTAATAACTTATGGGGCAAAAATGTAAGAGTCAATACATTAATAAACTTAAGAGTTATTGTATGATTTTTCCCTTAAAGAGGCAAATTTGTTTATCTTTAATATTAATAATAATTAGGTGAAAAAAATCCATTCTTTTGTTCATATGGCTGTTCTTGACTCTCTCTCCCTCGCCCTCCCTCCTCTCTCTTTCTCTCTGTGTGTATATGTTGACAAGTGTACGTGTGTTGTGAGTGTCTGTGAACTATGCACATTTTATTCCTTTGAAGCAGAGCGTCTTCCTGAACCAGAAATTAGCTTTTTTTTTTTTTTAAAGTTTGAATGAACTAGCAAGTTCCACCTTCCAGTTGCCTCTCCTCACACAATTCTGGGGTTACAAGTGTACATGTGACTATGACCAGATGGATGTTTACATGCCAGGGATTTGAACTCAGGTCCTCATGCTTGTATACCACATGGCTGATCCATCTCCCCGGCTTCATTCATGATTCTCATATCACTAGATGAAATAACAAACATGGCGTAATTGATACAGTGGGCATCATTTTGTCCTCATGGGCAGACTTTCCTGAAATGACTTGGATGGCTCATTTGCTTCTGTCTTACCAAGGCTAATTCCAGCAGGAAAAAAACTCTCCCCACGCTTGTCATTCATCACAGTTTCTCTCTCCAAAAGAGAAGAACGGAAGGGTGTTACAAAACAGGAACCATGGCTTGTTGAGAAAGATGAATGACTGGTGATGAATAAAGCCTGGGCCACCAATGGCACCCTAAATCATCAGAGCAGCCTGTCAGGGACACCTCATAGGAGATTACAGACTTAGCACTACACATCCATCTCACCCAGGGTCCACTGCAGGGCTCGTGTGACAAGTGATATTTTGGGGTAAGAAACCCTGGAGTTCTTAATGAAAGCTCCTCAGATGAATTAGTTAGGAACCAAGCAACCCCCAGACCTTTCCCTGGAGCTGAGTGATTCTTGCGATGTACCAGAAATAATATCTAAATTAATCTCATCACAGTTCCATCCCGGCTGTTCAGAATGAGCAAATGGGGTGGGAAAGATGGGTCAGTGGTTAGGGGCCTTTGCTGCTCTTCCGGAGGGCCAGAATTCAATTTCCAGGATTCCCAATGGGTGACTCACACCATTTTTAATTCCAGCTCCAGGCAACCTAATGGCCTTCTCTGGCACTATATTCATGTTGGGTATATACCCACCATCCCCCACACATATATAACTAAAAGATGAAAACAATTCTTAAAAAAGAAATGATATTCCATGTGAAAGAGGGGTCTGCAATGGCATTAAATAATACCCCCACCTCACCAAATATCTCCACCAAGACAGCAGGTATGTTAATTGGTTTCTTTTTCCTGTTTCACAGCTTCATGGCTGTGCATCAGTACCTAGGAAATACTATACTCCCTGGTGAGATTTTACAGTAGAGCTTTTCCTGAATTGCCTGGTTTTCCCTCTGCTGGTCTCATTGAATTCAGTGATTGTTTTAAACTGGCATTCATTGTTACCTGGCACCCTGTCTGATTACCTCCTAAGCGCCAGCCTCCCTGCTACCTCCCTTCTTTAGCCAATCTGACAAGCCCAGGTTAAACATGTGGTTGTCATTCATCTCCTGCTGGCATCTGAAGACAGCAGCCAGCAAGCGGGTTGAAAGGGTGATGATGCTAGACAGAGAACCAGCTATCTTCAAAACAAACCCACTGAATTCAGTCAAGCAAGCAAGCAGTTACTAACTGGTTGGTTGTGATCCAACCATTGGAAGGGTTGATGCTGTTCTAAACCATCTGTGTCTACAGACACAGGGCTTGTGTCTATAAACCAACATCCTTAGGATCACTCTTCTGAATCAGCACATTAATACTTTTCTGTTAGTTTTTTTTCCCATGCTTGATAGCATCTTTCATTAGGGAATTAATTTACCCTAATTCATCTTCAAGCATAGTGCGCCTTTGCTTTAAATTTGATTCCACTTATAAAAGCAATATGCATTAGGCTGAGGAGGTAGCTTAGCTGGCAAAGCACTTGTGCATGCATGGGAACCAGGGTTCATATCCCCAGAACCGATGTAAAAGTTGGATGGGAGTGGCATGCAGCCTTCATGCAGTCCAAAATATGGGAGGTCCAGATGGGATCCTTGAAGCAAGCTGGCCGTCTAGAGAAGCGGAAACGGAGAGCTGTAGGTTCAGCAAGAGACACTGCCTCGTTAGATAAGGTGGAGAATGAATGAGGAAGATCCAGTCCTCTACACATATAGGCACACATATACACCCCACGTACATATGTGCACATAGACAGACAGATGGAGACACACACACATTAAATAAATAAGAATAGAGTCTTCTAGTATGATGAAACTATAAAGACGCCTAAATTTAGGGTATGTGTTACAGTGTATGTGTGTGTGTATATATTCATGTGTGTACACATGTGTGTACATATATATGTAGAGATCACAAATTGATGTCAGATGTCTCCCTCAATTACGTTCCACCTTCTTTTTTGAGAAAGGGTTTCTCACTGAATCTTGAGCTCACCACTTCAGCTAGACTGGCTGGCCAGAGAGCTTCAACAACTCAACCACCTCTACCTTCCAGAGCTGGGACTACAGATGCACACTGACATGTGCGGCCTTAAAGGTGCATGGTAAGGATCCACACTCAGATCCCCATGCTTGGACAGCAAGTACTTTGTTGGATAAACTATTTCCTCAGCCCTGTAACTTTAACGTTCATATCTTCCTGGGTTTGGGAAGTAGAGACAGGATTTGTAGTGAATGGTAGTTCTTCCTGCTCTTACACTTCACTTACTCCCCAGTTTTATCTCCTTCCACAGCCCTTGGAGACTCTCACTATCTAATGCCAGGAATGTTGAATTCAGAAGCTAAGCATCACAAGGGATGGAGACTACATGAATCATCCCCACCCCCACCCCCATCACTAGATCATAAACATGTGAATCTCAGCCATGGGAAAATATACTGGGTGAAGAAAGGGAACATCACAGCAAGGAAATAAAGAAAAAATGTTTGGCTAAATTTCCAGCCAGCTTTGCAAGACATTCTCTGGCCAAGCTAATAAACTAACACAGTGTCAGTCTGCATGAGCTCATTTTCCTGAAAAAAGAAAACAAAACAGAAACATTTTGAGGCTCCATGGTGGTTCGAATAAGAATGATTCCCATAGGCTTGTGTATCTGAATATTTGGTCCCCGTTTGGTAGAACTGTTTGGGAAGGATTGGGAGGTGTGGCTTCATTGGGGGAGGTATATCACATGGCATTTCCATTTAGCCCTCTCCGTCTCTTTCTGCCTAGTGTCTGTGGATCCAGATGTGAGCTCTCAGCTCACGTGAGTTCCATGCCCGTCCGCCTGCTGTCAAGCTCCTCAGCATGATTATCAGAGATCCTAATCCTCTGGAAATGTGTTCCAACAAACTCTTTCTTTTAAAAGTTTCTTTGGTCATGGCATCTCTCACAACAATAGAAAAGTGACTAAGACAGGCTCCAGATATTTACAGGCTCTACCTGCCTCATAAAATGCTAAAGACTCAGGATGGATGATGAAAAGTGCTTAGAAAAATGGCTAACCTGATTTCTGTCATTATGGGCTTTTGTAGTTTGTAGAAATGATTGATTTAACTTATCCTCTTCAAGACTTTCTTTTGGGAGGGAGGCTCAGATATTAGAAGGCCACTTGCTGATTGAATTTGTCACTCTAAGACTTGCCATGCTGGGAACTTTTATTTTTTCTTGGAATGTGTATGGGTTGTGCTTGCGTCTGTGTGTGTTCACACGTGGGTTGGTACATCAAAGTTGGTATCAGGTGTCTTTCTTGATAACTCTCATTCAGGGTGTGTCTTCTTCTCTTTTAAAAACCTTTCTGGAAAGCTCCTTATACACACGCTCAGGTGATTTTAAATCCAGTCAAGATGACATGATGAACCATCACAGACCTCACAGATCCATGTGCTAGATGAGTAGCCAGTGGGCCACACTGAGCTGGTGACAGAGTTTTAACAGCTAGAGTCTAATAGGGTATGATGGGAGATGGGATTATTGGGCACATCGTACTCAGAAAGGGTTCATCATGGCCGCATGACATAGAGTGATTCTCACTAGAATGAGCTGTTTGGAGTGAACCTACTCTATATGCTTGGCTTCTTCTCTCCTCTGCTAATCCCTTCTGATAGTGTGACTTACTCAGAGGGTTATTGCCAGAGGCCAGATGAGTGGGGGCTGACCAGATGAATGGGGGCCATCTGGTCGTAGATTTTCAGTTACCCAAACTATGATCTATATAAGACCTTTAAAAAAGTATAAACTTCCCTGCCTCTGATGATGTTGTCGTAACAACATAAATGGACTTATACAGTGACCTTGGTCCTTTCATCATGTTAGATCTCCATTCTCATAGAATAAATACAGCAGCTTCATTAGGAAAGTGTTACAGAACACCTTGCTGCTCTCAAAACTCCAGATATTGCTGCCTCTGAAAATTATGACTGACATGGGGCTGGAGAGGTAGCTAAGTGGTTAAAAACATTTGCTGCTTTTGCAGAGGATCCAACTTTGCTCCCCAGCACCCACATTGTATGGCCCGCACCTGTAACTTCAGCTTCAGGGGATCGAACACCCTCTTCTGGCTTCCACGGACATCTGCAGTCAAATGAATGCACATCCCCCACATGCACATAATTAAAATCAAAAGCAATAAATCTTTAAAAAAAAAAAAAAAACCAACTTCTGAGACTACTTCATTTCTAGTTAGAGAATAGCATCTATTCAGAGCATGCAGGATAACACACAGCCACAGAAAATATAGGAAAACAGGGCACCGGGCAACCCAAGAGAGCCATTGCTTAGGGCTGGTTTTGATGAGTACGCAACTTTCTATGACTTACTGTGTTATTTGCCTGAGAAGCCCTTCTCTCCAGAGGCCAATGATGGGGCTCCCAGGGCAATGTTTTACATTCCTGAACAACATCTGGTTCACATTCCTACTCTCTATAAATGCAAGTTGTTGGCTACTTGCCTGAACTCACTTCTCCCCCCTCCCCCTCCCTTCACGCCTTTCCTCTCTTCAAGACAGTGTCTCTCTCTGGAAAAACTGGATTATTGCTTTCCTGAATAGGTCTTCTCATAGACAGAAAATTCCAAAAGCTGCATGTGACCTTTGGTTTATGAGCATCCATGGCCACACCCAAGATAGCTAGGCCTAGAACTTCCATGAAGTCTTTTGCCATGCCCTGAGTTCCTGACTTTCCAGCAAGCTATGTGACTCTTGAAAATGCTACCATCCACTTAGGGAGGTCTGTGTCACTCTTAGAGGGCTGACTGAATTCCGGGTTCTTTGCTCTTTCTCTTCCCACAGCTTCTCCACATCCCCTCTTGCCTCCACTGCTAATTGGAAAAATGGAGGATTTGAAATGAAGTGAAAACAGAAGAATCCTAGAATAGACCAGGCTACCACACAGGTTCCAAAATAAATGCCATTAGTACCAAGTTACGGACCTGTACAGCCCAAACTGACAAACTGACATACCTTATTTGCCTATTGCTTCTACCCTGAGAATTTTGAAGAGATAATAAACATTGGTATAAGATATTCACAAAGGGGAAAAAAAAGTAGATAAGGCTATTGTGGGCATTATAGCAATCATAAATAAACTTATACAGTGATTTTGGTAATTTTTGCTGCCTTGGATGGGTCATTGTTTGCATAGAGCTAATTTGATAATTTGTTTGATAAGAATATTTGATAAGTGTACTGTGGCAGCATGAATGGGGGGGGGAGATAATCTCCCCACATCAATGCCTGAGGCAGGTGGTAGAGATGACTCTGAGGTCACAGGAACAGGAGCATTATATAAGCCCCTCATCAGATGCAGCACTCTGGAGAGTGGCCACTATGCCATGCCTGCGCAACAAAATAGAGCTGTCCCTGAAGGTGTAGGTGTGGGGGATCCCTGAGGACATGAAAATTGGTGAACTGGCTTCACCCCTTGCTTATTATTGCAAAGGGTAAACTAGCCAGGGGACTGCAGTAGAGTTCAGCCTCATAGTGAAGACAAGGTAGAGCTGGTCTGCAAGGACCTTGGCCCAAAAGTAGGGTTATGTGTTGGCCCACCCCATCTGTGATCTGCTGGAGCACATGAAGGGACAGGTCCTGCAGACCCAAAGCTGCTCCATGACACAGGGCAACAGCAGGATGACCAAGAGGAGGCCCAGTGAGGGCCCAGCATCCATAGTGTAGCAGAAACCAGAGGCCTGGAACCAGACCGATGACTCTCTGCAGAGAACACTTACAAGTAAAGATATATGGAGAAAAAGTTTACTGTGTGACTCACTGTATCACACCAGCTTCTAAGACATGACTGATCTTTCTCTTTCTTCGTTTTTTCTTCTTAAATTTTATTTTATTTTATTTTATTTTATTTGTGGGGGTGTTGCAAGGGCAGAGGGCAGATACAAAGGGAGGGGGAAATGACTGGAATGGAGATGCATGATGTGAAAGAGACAGAGAACAAATATAAGGAAAGTTAAGAAAAAGAATATGTGACAAGTAAAAGTGAATAAAACCCCTGCTACTTGAATTAAGTGTCAACCCACATTCAGCCTCTGTAATCATTCATGTTATGTTTTCAGTTATTGTGCGGTTTGGAACTACATTGCACAGAAAATGTATTTGGTCACTTGTCTCTTTGTTGTGGCAAAACACCTGACAGAAAACCCGTGAGGGTTTAGTATGATGTCTTTAATATAATTAGCTTTAACTGTCACATTGACATAGTATGGAGTCACCTGACTAGAGAGTCTCAGTTGAGGACTGCCCAGATCTGATATGTTCAGATCAGATTTGCCTAAGGGCATATGTATATGGGATTGCCTTGACTGTTAATTGATTTAGAAGGGTCCAGTCCAAAGTGGGTGGCATCATTCCCTAGTCAGATGGCCCTGGGCTGTATAAGAAAACTAATTAAATATGAGTCATGGAACAAGCCAGCAAGCAGCATTCCTCAAAGGTTTTGCTTGAGTTCCTATCCTGACTTCTTCTTGTGCACCAATCTCTTGTAAGATAAAATATTCCATATTGGAGGGAAGCTCACTAAAACACAAAGTTCTAAAGTGAAGTGAGACAGTCTGTGTGGCAGGGAAGCTCAGTAAACTCAATGGGGGGAAAAAAAACCTCAAAACTTTTAGGAAGTCCCTGAAACTGACCAGACTCACTAGGCTCCTTCTTCTCCAAGTATATATAAGCAGTAAGTACTATTGAGAGATACTCTTAGACAAGCCACTGTCTAGAAAAGCCTCAGACTAGCCAGGGACTGGAAGAGGATCGGATCACGTGTGATGCCTGAAAGAGACACTGTCCAACCTGTTGAGTTGCCTGTGGGCTGTGTAGAGAGCTCCAGGTTTCCATCTTTTGTGAGCTGTCACCCATGCTGGGATGCACTTTGGTGATATAACTATCTTTGAGCCATCTGTGCTCCTGTAATTACTCCTCCCCATATTCCCATGAGTAACCTTAATAAGCTCATTGGTTCATTACGTGAACATTTTTGGTATCATTACTTGAGACTGTTGTTGGTTCAGTACCCAGCATGAGTAGAGGCTGTTCATGTCTCTTCAGGGTGTCCCACAGTGCTTCTTTCAGAAATGGACTCTAACTTCCAGAGTGAGATGTACACGGTCCTCTCTGTCTTAGTTTTCTTTCTGTTACTGTGATAAAACACTATTTACAAAAGCAACTTGGGGAGGGAAACCTTTATTTGACAGTCCATCATTGAGGGAAGTCAAGACAGGAACCCAGAGGCAGGACCTGAAGCAGAAGCCATGGAGGAACACTGCTTACTGAATTGCTCCCCATTGCTCACTCAGTTTATGTTATTATGCAACTTAGGACTACCTAATCAGGGATGGCATCACCCACAGTGGGCTGGGCCCTCCCACATCAAATCATTAGCCAGGAAAATGTCCCACAGAAAAACCGAAAAACCGACAGGTCAATTTTTTTTTTTTTTTTTTTTTTTTTTTTTTTTTTTTTTTTTTTTTTTTTTTTTTTTTTTTTTTGAGACAGGGCTTCTTTGTGTAGCTTTGGAATCTGTCCTGGAACTCTGTAGACCAGGCTGACCTTAAACTCACAGAGATCTGCCTGCCTCTGCCTCCCGAGTGCTGGGTTGAAGGTATGAACCACCATCGACTACAGGCTAATTTTATAGAGGACATTTTTTTGTTATTGTTGTTATTGTTTCTCAGTATAAGTTCCCTCTTTCCAACCGACTCTAGATTGTGTCAAATTGGCCAAAATTAACCAAAACACTAAGTTGTTTTGGGCCAGAGTGTTTTGTCACAGAAACAGAAAGGAAACGAAGACAATTGTGGTAGGAAGGCATGGTGACTTGAGCAGCTCGGTCCTTGGGGGCAGGAGCATGCAGCATGGCTTATTCACATCTTGGTGGGTTGAGAAGTTGAGTGTGACACTGGAAAAGAAGATGAGATGTCCTTTCAGACCTCCCTCCAGTGACCTACTTCCTCCAGGTAGGAGGAAGACCCACTTCCTGAAGGGTTTATGGATTTCCAGCCCTCAGCTGGGGAATAAATTCAGATGCATGAGCCTATGGGGAACATTTCACGTTCAAACCATTAGTAGGGAGGAATGAATCTATCTTTGCCCCAGTGCAGGTTTGAACTTTATGAGGCTGGAATTGTAAGCACACAACATGTGATTTTATGCATTGGCACAACTTTGTGTTAAATTGTTCCCAGTGGGTAACTTGTAGGGGAGTGTGAATATGCATGGCTTGTGTTCTGGAGTTTGAATCCCAATTACCGAGATGCCATAGGAAGCCTGGTCTTAAGGCTGCCCAGTAAAACAGTGTTTCTCCACTTATGTATGGCACCTACGGCCCATTTAGTTTCATATACACAAAGTAATCTCTTCGGTAGTCAATCTCCCATGAGGCACTCAGAAAGCGGGGAAGAGAGAGAAGAGAGAACTCTGTTGCTTAGCAACCAACGGAACATTACAACACTAGATAAATCCAATCAATATTGTTCTAAATATTGAACCCTCTGTTGATGAAGGGGGGGAAAAAACAACTCTGAAACTAAGTCCATAACTCCTCAGCTTCTTCCTTCCTGAGACTTAAGTAACTGAAGAAAACCAGCTGGTGTTTGGACAGTTTGCAAAGACCTACAGCTAGGGAGAGGGTGGCATGCTGAGTCCTACAGGGGAACCCTTCGGGCAGCATTTCAGGAAGAAGGCTCCTGGAAGCCAAGTCTCTAAGAATCTGAATTTCCTCTCTACCTTGTCAGCCCTGGTTGCTGCTGTGAGGTCCTGCCAGGAACAGACCTGAGGAGTAGGCAGATGAGAAGTGGCTGTGGCTTGTTTCTCTATCTCTCTGATATTACAGTTTTCCCCCCAATATCTGGCTTTAGTTTTTTATTATATATCAAATAGAATCTATGCAATATCACCACACATATGGACTGCGGGGGCCCAAGAGGGGTAGTGGGGAGGTAGTGGGAGGGGGTGGGGAGAAGAAATATATTGTATACATGTATGCAATTTTCAAATTTCAGTTAAAAATTTAATTTAAAAAAGAATTTGCTGGTAATATTTCAGTGTACATCTACTTTATTTAGCAAGAATTACCAAGACCGAGCACTGAGTTTCAACTTCGTTTTCATCTAAGCCTTGCTGTGTTTATCATGGTCCCTTGAATATCTGAGCTCCGTATTTTTGCTTTATGTGCGTTGGTGTTTTGCTTCCATGTGTGCCTGTGTGAGAGTGTCAGGTCCCCTGGAACTGAAGTTCCAGAAGCTGTGAGCCACCGTGTGGGTGCTGGGAATTGAAACCCAATCCTCTGAAAGAGCAGTCAGTGCTCTTAACCACTGAGCCATCTCTCCAGGCTCTCGGTCTTATATCTTGAGACAAGGTTTCTCACCAAACAGGAAACTTATGATTAAGGTATACTGGCTGACTAATGAACCCCAAGAATCCTCCAGGTTCCTCCCCCCCCCCCCCCCCCCCCCCGCACTGAGATTATAGGTACATGCTACTCACAAAGTTACTTTGTTTTTGTTTTAACAAGGGTCCTAGTGGTTGGTCAAACTCAGACCTTTGGTTTTATGAAGCAATTGTCCACTGATTCGTTATTTCTCCAGCCATTTTTATCTCTTTGGTTGCCGTATTGGCACAGGGGGCTAAGCCTAGCCTCTTATTGTTTCTTGAGTTGGGTTTTGTCTTAAAACTCCACTAACACTGGTAGTGTGAATAAAAGAGAAAAGCTTGCTGCAATCAGGCAAAATGTTTTGGTGATATTTCTTACGCAGTAAGAGCTGATTAATACATTGTCTACTGGGCAAATTGGGACATGTGGAGACAGAGGCAGGATGGTAGAAAAAAGAAGGGTTTCGAGTTACCAGGGAAAGGAGGAAGCTGTTCTTTGTCTACCGTAGATCCTAAGACCTTGTAACAAGAATTTCTCTGAATTTTTCAGACCTATCATAATGGCCAGACAAGCCATTATGCTAAATTTTTTTTTAAAGGCAGGAATTTAGTAGTGACCCGTGCAGAGCTGAAAGGGCAAAATGAAAGTCAGTGAGAGAATAACCTTTTATAGCAGGCAAAATTGATGGCCTGATTCAACAGCCCCCATGGACTGTATATCTCAGCAACTTAAAGCAAACTTTATTCCTGTTCATGCTAAGAGGGAGGGTTTCCCATCCTGCCCAGAGGCAGAGGAGAGTTCAGAACATGTAAAGAAATATCTCAGCCTTGCAAATGGCAGACATTTCTAGTAACAATGTGCTGATTTGAACTGCTATGATGGTGAGCTTTTTAACTGCTGGGGAGGTAACTCAGTTGGTAATGTGCTTGTCATGCAAAAGGATCCAAGTTTAATCCCTGGAAGACACTGGGAAAAGCTGCCCGTGCCTGGTGCACGTTTATAATCCAAGTGCTGGAGAGGCAGAGACAGGAAGATGGATTCTGCCTGCCTTAGAATGAGTTATCTGAGTGTCTGTTATAAAAGGAACTCCTTCTAAGAACTTACCCTGGTGGTTAGTTTATCTCCAACTTGACACAATCCAGAATTACCAGGAAGAAGGGACTCTCGGTATGCTTATGGGGAATTGCCATGGTTGTGGTAATTGATATGGGAAGACTCATCTTAATTGTGGTCAGGAGAAGAAAGCTGGACACTAGCACACATACATCCCTCATTGCTCTCTTCTGAGTATTTAGGTAACATGACCAGCTCTGTGGGATATGGGTTATTACAGGGTTAGTCTGTGGGTAAGGACTCTCCAGCATTGGGAGTGGGCAGGGTGGAGGTGGGGGATGGGGTGGAGTAGGGGTGGGAGAGAAGGCTGGCAAGATTGATTGCCCCTGGGTTGTGGTTTTTCCTAGAACTGTTTCTTCAGTTCCAGTAAACATAAACTGAGGCCAGATTTCTGACAGGCTACCTGGAGTCTATCATGGCATTTGCTTTCATTAGGCACATCACCATTAAAAATTATTTTATTGCCGGGCAGTGGTGGTACATGCCTTTGAATCCAGCACTTGGGAAGCAGAAGCAGGAGGATCTCTATGAGTTAGAAGCCTGTCTGGTTTGCAGAGCAAGAGAAACCCTGTCTTAAATATATATATATATATATATATATATATATATATATATATATATATATATATATATATATAACATACTTGCATTATATCAAAAAAAAGACAAATTATTATCTTCCTAGTTACTTGTTACTACTTTACTGTTACCTGCTCCTGAGGTTATCTCTATTATCTTATTTATAGAAAAAATAATTTATTATGTATTTACTTAATCTTATACTTAATTTTTTTTATTAAACTTATTTACTTATTGTGTGTGTTTGTGTGTGTGTATTTGTGTGCATGAACATGCCATGGCACTTGTGGGAACTTCCGAGGAAAAGCTGAGTGATTGGCCCCCTTCCATTTTATGGGTTCTGGGGACTAAACTCAGGTCATCAGTCTCTGCAGCAAGTACATTTATTGAGCCGTCTCACGGTGCTAGCTTTTTTGTCCTCCCTCCCTCCCTCCCTCCCTCCCTCCCTCCCTCCCTCCTTTTACTTTTTTTCTTTTTTTGAGACACAGTTGCATGATGTAGCTCCCCTTAGTCTGGAATTCACTAGGTAAAACCCAAATGGCTGGAAACTCCCAGTGATCGCCCTCCCTTCCCTCCTGAGTTCTGGGATTACAGGGGGAACTATCATGAGTGGTGTGAACATGTTTTATCATGTTGTGGCACTGGGGGTTTTTTCTAGGCTCTGCATTGTGTGTCGGAATAGGTATTAACTGTTTATCTCTACACCACCTCCATTTCCGCGTGAGATGGCTGGATCCTTATATCAATGTCACAAAAATGGGATCACTGAATTGTCATATCTATGTCACAACATCTTCCAGAATTCCAAATGTTAAGAGACAAATTAGGTGTCATGTCTTTAAACTAATAATAAAAATGTTTTTCTTTTTTCATGTTTATACCACAAAGGCATTCAAACACATCACTTCCCATGTTAGTTTTGCTTTCTTCCAAACACAGGTAGAAAGAATTAAGGACAGATAACACCATGAGTGCCGAGGAAGAAATTTTGAACCAAAATTGGTGGTCCGAATCTGCAAAAACCAATCTTGGCAGCCCTCAGGTTTTTGAGGTTTTGCATAAGCATCTGCCACCTGACTCCTCTGAACGTCCCAGCACTCAGTGTCAGGCCCTGAATGTTAGGTTGGGAAATAGATGAATTGATTTTCTATACCTCTCACTTTGGCCCGCTTTTCATGGGGGCTGGAGCTGCAGAATCTTATTGCAAGTATAACAGCTGGTGATACAAACACGTTATTTCCTTGGTTAAAGAACAATTCTTTTTAAAAAGCTATATAATGTGATAAGTTGACCCCCAGATTGTGACCATAAAAATAATAATTTTCTCTCTTCTCTAGAGGGATCAAAAATTCACATGCTCCACAACTCATAAACTCTCTAATGTTAGGCTATTGTCATGTACCTGCTCTGTTTTATGAGTTGAATAGACTTGAGGGTTGGGAGGGAGTGGGTTCTCTCGCAGTGGCTTCATGGTCCAGGATCTGAAGGCTGGAAGGGGTTAAGTTACAAGCTCATGATAAAAACACAGACAAGTGAGGCCCAGTTGTGATCAAGCCAACGTCCTACCTCTTCCTCTCAGAACCATGTTTCTGGGCTCCAGTACAAATACAGAGTCTGAGTGCGCGAAAAATTATCTTTCTGGTGTTTAAGAAGGATGGCTGGACTCTGTTTTCTTTTTTCATGAAGCTGAGGAGAGCCAGAGATTAAATAGCTGGATCTCTGATGCAAAATATAACATTGCCAATGAAATTAGACTCTTTTGTGGGAATTTTGTGTAGATCTATGTGGGTGTGTATTGCTCTGTGTGTGATTGTGAATTTATACATGCTTGTGTGATTGTGTGTGTGATTATGGATGTATATATGTTTGTGTGATTGTATGACTGTGAGTGTATGTTTTGTGTATGATTGTGCATATATATGTGTGTGTATGTGATTAGATAAATTCGACTGTGTATATTTATGCATGATTGTGCATGTGTATATGTGTTTATAATTATGTCTGTGTGTGTGTGATTACATATGTTGACTAATATACAGCTGTTAACTCCTCTGTGATTTTTCCTAAACATGTGACAGGAACTTACATATCCTTGAGCAGAAGGCCTCCACTTTACATATGGCTGCACAGGACCTCCAAATGGGCCCCAATCACTAAATGAAGCATAGTCAGCCGCTATCATCTCTAATGTAAACACATAGAGCTGCCTTGGAAATCTCAGCGATGCCTCTGGCAAGTGTAATGAAAAGATTAATTGAGTAACCATGGTGTGTAAATACATTTTGTGTGAGCACTCTTTCTGTTGAAAAGGAATAGAGGAAACAGAGAGTTCTGTGATTTATGGCTTCCAGCAGGGTAATGAATTAGGTGATACACCATGGAGAACCCAAGTCTGCCTCAGCATGCACTATAAGGTAGACGGTCCACATTGAGCTACAGGGCTCAGCTGACCCCAGGTAGACCTAAGAGATGAGGGTCACTGAAACTTGCCACATGGTGGAAACCTTCTTATAAAAAGGCCAGCTCTGCAAGGTGATGGTGTATGTTCATGAGTTTCTGTTGTGTACTGGAAATGAGTCCAGATCCTAATCAAAATGATAATGATGAAAAATAAATCGATAGCCTCCGAGGGAGAAGGTGATGTGGGAGCTGCTAAAGACTGGTGGTAAGGGCTCCTGATGAATCAGTGACAAATGAGTTAATATCCAACAGGAAATGCCAACTAGTGCATACAGGCCTCCAAATTAGTCTGTCACAATCCTCACAGCCAGTGAGGTCCAAAGGAAGGTACAACTGGGGGCTACGGGTTGAGCTATTAATCCTCTCAAAGACAATTGAGCAGGTGCCTTGGCTTCTACTAAGTCTTAGTTTCTGCATCTACAAGAAGGAACCTTATTCTAACAGGTAATTTTGAGTATTGAGTTCGTCACCTTTTTCATTGCTGGGACTAAACGCGTGACAAGGAGCATCTTAAGGGAGGCAGAGTTTGTGTGGCTCACAGTTAAAGGGGACACTTTCAATCGTGTCCGGGATGGGCGTGGCTGAAGGAGCAGGAAGGACGCTGTGCACGTTGTATACCCAGGGAGTAGAGTCTGAACAGAAAGTGGGGCCAGGCTATAAAGCCTCAAGGTCCACCTCCCGTGATCCACTTCTCTCCATCTCCTTCTCTCCATCTCCTGGTTCCACAGTACCACTTTTGAGGGGCTGGGAGCCTGCGGTGGTGACTTCACATGCAAATCCCAAGTATCAAATGCGATGATTGGTGCCCACAGGTTTTGCCTTTTATTCCTCTCCCGCTTTCTAAACCATTATATTACATTCCTAAAGCCACCAAGGTCTATTCCCTTATTGAGCCGCTGACACATTCCTAAGACTGAGCACCAAGGTCCAGCTATTGAAATACCAAAGTCCAGCAATCAAAATTCATTATTTTGATTAACCTAATTAAAATACCTGATCAGAACTTATCAACATGTCCCAGCTCATTCTAACTCAGACTTTTCCTTTTTGCCTCTTAAAGTTAACACTTGAAAAGCTATTTACAGCTATTTGTGCCCGATTCTGATCCTGCCACCTCGGCTCTTTTCCTTGCTTAATAAAAGATGTCTTTGTGTTTGCTTCGTGTTTGGAAATGGGTGCTTGGGTATGGTCTGCACCTATCTGGTGTCCAGAGGGGAGTATCCCAGAGTGTGTAGGTCCCTTCAGTTGTGTGTGTGTTTATCTGTAGCTGTATATTTTTTTTTGTTTGTTTTTGTTTTTTTTGTTTTTTGTTTTTTTTTTTTTTCTGTTGCTTCCATTTTACAAGACAGGGTTTTCTCTGTAGCCCTGGCTGTCCTAGGTTGCCTTGAACTCACAGAGATCTGCCTACCTTTGCCTATCAAATGCTGGGGTTAAAGTCGTGAGCTACCACAACCCAACATTTTTTTGTGTGTATGTGGGTGCATATATGTTTACATGCATTTTTATCATGATTTACTAGGTCTCATGTTTACCTTTCCACTGGAAAACAACTCCAAAGGGTCCTGTGGAACAATAGAAACCAAGGTTGTACATTTTATGAAAGTTCCAATCTTGGCAAATACATTCTTCAATGCACCGCACTCAAGAAAGTCATTGAATACCTTACTAGTATGTCTTGGTGGCTTTTTTTTGGAAGGAGACCAAAGAACATTAGATGTTTATGTTTTCTTTAAAAAATGTATTTTGAGACAGGGTCTCATGCACCTAGGATTTCAGTCTTCCGCTACCGCATCTGCATTATCCTCCTCCTCATCTTCTTCTTGTTCTTCTTAATTCGGCGGGGGGGGGGGGGGACCCCAGGAATGCTACATGCTATGCAAGCGCTCTGTCAAAAGAGTTGTCTCCCCGTCCCCCAAAGCACACATTTGAAGGAATGTGTTCTGTTCTGTTGCCGATCAGCCTTTGATAAGAAGGGTAGATCCGAGAGGGAGAATGTTGACTAGTTCTGAGCTTTTGAGGGTTTACTCTTGGACCTGGACTAAGGGAGATGCATTAAAGGTATTGCCATTGTGGGTAAGGAGGCTGACCCACTAAATCTGGTCACATTCCAGAGTCTCTCACTAGCCTGGAACTTGCCAGGTAAGCTAGATTGTTAACTGGGCCTGGAGATCTGCTTGTCTATGGTTGTCAAACTCCTAGGTTGCAAGTGCATGCTGTTACACCAGGTCTCTCTCTCTCTCTCTCTCTCTCTCTCTCTCTCTCTCTCTCTCTCTCTCTCTCTGTGTGTGTGTGTGTGTATGTGTGTCTATGTTCTATGCAATTGAACTTCGATCCTCATGCTTACAAAGCAAGCACTTTACTGACTGAGGTATTTATCTAGCTCCTGAAAGATTTGAACATGTGCTTATACACTGCTCTTTTATGCTGAAGACTGTTTTTACTAGGAGCCAGAATTCAATTTAACCATCAACCTGAACTAGCCATATTAATTGGCTGAATTCAGTCAGAACCATTTTCAAGGTACCAGCTTTTATTTTCAGTGAACCACAAACCAGATCAACATGGCTTGAAAAATGTGAATATAAATATTTCATTCCAGTGACACCATGCCTTCTTATCTTGTGAAATGATTTTTGCAGTGATAATGATTATACTATAAAATATTTGCATTTTCTAAAATAAACCTGAAAGGAAATAAATATTCATATCTTTCAGGGGTACACCATCAATAATTTAAAACTAATTTGTAAGGATGAAGAGATGGTTAGGGGTAAAGAGCATATGCTGATCTTACAGACCACCTGAATTTGGGTCTCAGAACCTCTGTCAGCTCACAACCACTGTGACATCAGGTCTGGGGATCTGACATCCTCTTCTGGCCCCTGCACACGTGCGCGCGTACACACACACACACACACACACACACACACACACACACACACACCTCTTTAAAAATTTATGGATAAAATGTTTCAATTTAGCACAGCAATAGCAAAAAATTATAATAGTAATATCCTTGTGTGTCTTTGTGAGACTTAGTGATTCAAGAATGTGAAATGTAACATAATACATACAGTGCTATCAAAAAATTAACTTTCTATTATATCTCTTTTTTATACCACTCTTGTGTGTGATTAGATAAATTACTTTCAAGCATTCTGGTTTTATGCAATTAATTTTTTTCTCGTCAATAAAAATCAAAGGGAGACACCCAGCTGTCTGAAAACAAGATATTATATTTGAATGTTAAAATAATTAAATTGGTGGTGACAGAATGGTACCCTTTCTACCTGCTTGCTTCCTGCTTTATTGAACCCAATCTTTGCTCAAAATGATTTTGTGGGGTTCATGCTCTGGCTGTAGATAAAAACCTTATTTGTAAAGTAGGTAAGATGAAATCTCTTTTATAAAAATTGAAGTGGAGCGTTTATTCTACTGAATTACTTTTCTGATGCCGGACAAACTTTCTACCACTGACCCCTGCTCCCAGCTTCCCTCATGCTGATTTTAGGGGAACTCCTGTCCATTAGTCTAACCCCAATCCCTTCACTGGGGAATTAACTCTAGAAAGGCACTTTACCACTGACCCCTGCTCCCAGCTTCCCTCATGCTGATTTTAGGGGAACTCCTGTCCATTAGTCAAACCCCAATCCCTTCACTGGGGAATTAACTCTAGAAAGGTACTTTACCACTGAGCCATGTTCCTAGCCCTATACTGGGGCATTTAGTTAGATTCTCCACCACTGAGCCATGGAGGCAAGTGCCTTTACCAGCTCAGCCATCTTGCTGGCTCCTTCTACTTCAACTTTTAGACATTTTAGTGTTTAGATTCCAGATTTTTTTTCTCTCTCTCTTTCCCAAAACTCTACTTTAGTAATATGTTCTCATATTATGCACCACTAAATTTCAAATGGCTAGTTTAATTTAAAAATTTCTAGAGTATATGTATTCACTGTGTGTATGTGTGTAAGTAGTCCAAAAGTTGGCATTGGGAGATTCTCCTCAATTGCTCTGTACTTTTTAAAACATTTATTTATATTATTTGTGTTTATCAGGGATGAAGGGCCCACATGCCATGGCACACACATGTGTAGTCATAGGGCTCTGTTCTTCTTGTGGGTCCTGGGTATTGAACTCAGGTCACTGGGCTTGATAGCAAGTGCCTATAAGCGCTGAACCATCTCAGCAAACCTCCACTTTAAGTTTTGACACAGGGCTTTCACCAAGTCTGGACTGGGGAGTTGGTGATTTCAGGATCCTCTTGGGATTCCTGGTACTTAACTACAGATCCCAGATTTTTTTTTTTTTTTTTTTTTTTTACAAGCTCAGAGCCTCATGCTTGTGCTTTAAACACTTAACCAATGTCTCCCAGGTCCCCTTTTTGTATTTTAAGGTTGCTGTAAGTTATCAGACTCTTTTGGTTTGTGCTTAATGTGGGCAGTGATATTGATACCAAAGGAATTCTCGTCAGGTGTCCTTAATGCCATATTACTCCCCCTCTTCTCCTTTGCAACTCTAGAGTGTGAGAGTGGGGCGGGGGCTGCAAGGGGTGGGGGAAGGATGCAGGGAGTGTAATCTACGAACTGGGGATGTGGAATTTAAAAAAAAGATATATATGTTTGTGAGAGGGAGGATGGAAGGATGGATGGAGGGAGGGAGGGAGGGAGGGAGGGAGGGAGGGAGGGAGGGAGGGAGGGAGAGGCATGGCATTTAAGAGAAGATGCCCACAGAAGCAAAAGTAGGGCATCAGATCCCCTGCAGCTGGAGTTACAGATGGTTGTGAGCTGCCGGATGTGGGTGTTGGGAACTGAATTCAGTTCCTTTGTTAGAGTGGCAAGTGCTTTCAACTGGGACCATCTCTCCAGCTCAGAGGTGGAACATTTTAATGAGTGGATATATATATATATATATACTATGCTTTCTTCAGGTTTGCTAAGATGCCCTGTCCTAGAGCTCTTTATGCGGTCTTGATGATGGAATTTGAGTCGTTTCTGCACCTCCCGGCAGACCTGTGACCTGCACTTTGCTTGATGTCTTCTCTCTCTGGTGCCTTTCTTGCCTTCCCTCCACCTCCCCAGTAGCTGTTTTCAAGTTACTTCCTGGGCTTGAGAAGACTAGCGCATAAAGCCAAGGGATTTGGTCTCTGTGTCTTGATCTGCAGGAAGGTGAGGACTGAACAGAATCTCTGGATTGCTTTCTCTTCTGAGCCTCTCTCTCCCTTGGGATAACTTGTCTTATTTATTTTCTTTACTGCAGGGCTAAATCCCTGTGATTCCTGGAGGTAATTAGCTTGGAGCAATTAGAATAATCTTTATTCCCCCTTTAACTTCCCTCCCAGCCAAGGAAAAGCAGAGGTGAGGTGTTGAAATGCTTAGGGGAGAGCTTTCCTGTCTGAATTACTTTCTGTCTCTGTCCTCCTGTCTAGCCTCCGAGCCTCTCTCAGCCTACTTCTCTAGGAATTAGTGTAACCATGAGATATTTTAGGATATTGTCCATTGACCATCCTTATCCTGTATTTTTTAAAAAGGAAAGATGGCTGTAAGAAGTGGTAATTTCTAGCTCCTTCTTGAGATTACTAAATAGAATGATTTCATATACTTGTGTGCGCCTCCTTGGATTTTTTTTTTCCCCTTAATGATTGGCTATTTTTATACTGGTTTTTAATTCGCTTTAAAATTTATTTTGTCAGCTGTGAGAGCTGAAGAAAGTGAGATCCTGATTTATCTCTTCATGTTATCTTAGCATAACATTTGGAGATATGTAGGTCACATTTTGTGAAGAGTGAGGGCTTTGAACCAGAGAGACTTAAATTAAAATTCTTGTTCCATCATGCACGGCGCTATTGGCGATGTCGAGGGTCTCCTGTTGGCCTCTCATATATGCAGTAGGTATTACTGTTATAAAACATCAGGATGCTTTTTCAAGAGTTTTCTTTTTTGCTGGTTGTAGTGCTTTGAGTGAGAACAGCCCCCATCGGCTTGGACTATTTGAATACGTGGTCCCCAGTTAGAGGCTCTGTTTGGGCAGATTTAGAACGTGTGGTCTTACAGCAGAAAGTATGCCCCTAAAGGCTGGCTTTGAGATTTCAAAACCTCCCCTGACTCCCAGTGTCCCCTCTGCTTTGTACTTTCAGTTTGCTCTCAGCTTGTTGTTCCAGACGCCAGGCCTGTCTGCTGCTATGATTCCTCACCATGATAGTGGTAGACTCTGATCCCTCTGGAACTATAAGTTCATGATATACTCTTTCTTTGAAGAGTCTTGGTCATGGTGCTTTATTACAGCAATACATAAATAATGAATACAATGGTTCTTTCGATGAATCCAGGGTTTTGTGAATATTGAGTATTTTACTACTAGTAAGCCACACCCCAGCCCTCACTGAGGGATTCTAGGCAGGGGCTCTACCACTGAGCCACACCCCAGCCCTCACTGAGGGATTCTAGGCAGGGGTTCTACCACTGAGACACACTCCAGCCCCTCACTGGGGGATTCTAGGCAGGGTCTCTACCACTGAGACACACTCCAGCCCTCACTGGGGGATTCTAGGCAGGTGCTTTACCACTGAGTCATACCTCAGCCCCTTATTGGGGGATTCTAGGCAGGGGTTCTACCACTGAGCTACAACCCCAGTCCTCATGGGGGGATTGTAAGCAGATGTTCTTCCACTGAGACATGCCCCAATTCCTCACTGGGAGATTCTAGACAGGTATTCCACCATTGATACATGCCCCAGCTCCTGATTGGGCGATTCTGGGCAGGAGCTCTACCTCAAGCTTCTTATTGGAGGATTCTAGACAAATATCATTGAGCCGTACTCAAGTTCTTTAGTAGGGGGTCCATGTGTATATACTCTACAGCTGAGTTCATGTTCCTAGGCTCTCACTTGGAGACTCCAGGTAAGGGCTTTACTATTGAGTTATATCCTAAGCTCAAGTACTGGAGTAAGACACAAATATAAAATGCCTGTTATCTCTAGGAGGCTATTCTCATGGATAAATTGAAAATGAAACAATCTCTTCACAAAGCCTCTGGATGGCTCAGAGCAGAAAAACCTAGCTCTGGTGATGGTAGAGAAAAGAAAGTGGTAGCAATTTCTCATTCCTGTCAGGTACAGAGAGATAAGATAATGTGTGTGTTAGCAGGAAGACCAGTGAGGGAAGCCCAGACTCGGAAAACTAGTGAGAGGTAGCACCACACAAGATTTTCCTGCTCTTAATGCTCTTAATGTGTTCCCTGGAGAAATAATTTATCATTTCAGCAAAAAAGAAAATGCCTGGTGTGGGTTCAAGGAAATTACCTGGAAACACTGAGAAAGATGGTTAGGGGGATTGATTAGGCAGTGTATATAAGTGCTAACAGACCCAGCAGCCATTGGTTATGGTTTGGATATAAACAAAATGCTTATGCATTGAAGACTTGATCTCCAAATGGTGGGTCCAAGTTATTTTGGGTGATTGAAACACTCATCAATAAGCCATTGGTTTGATGGCAGAATTGGGAGGTACTAGAAACATCCGAGGGTGGGACCTAGCTGTAAGAAATGGCTATCTGGGTATGCGTGTTATTGTGGGTGATATCTTACTCTGGTCCCTCTGTTTTTCTCTTCGCTTTCTGGCCACTTTGAGTGAACAGCCTTTCTTTATCTTGCTCTTCTGCTATCATGCTCTGGACTTACCACCGTCATAAAGCTAAGGATCAAGCTAACTGTGGACTGAGAGCTTTAAAGCCAGGTGCCCAAATAAGGACTTTGCTTGCTCAGTTGTTCATCTCGGACATTTTTCATGCTGATGAAAAACTGACTAGCATGCCATCCTGTTGTCTTGTCTAACAGTGTGATGTGGCGATCTTTCCACTGAGAAGCACCTCAGTAGGCTTAGGATAATATGTGACTCCCAAGCCAGATGGAAAGTGATACATCCACATAGAACTAACCCTCAGGATGTTTTCTCTTGGAGACTGCATGTTGAGTTTTCTGGCTGCTCAAGTGTTTCTGGAGTTTGCTACATGAACAGTGATCAGGAGCCTCCCTGAAGTCAACAAGAGACAAGCCAATAGAGAATTCAGACTGATCTGCCAGCTGTTGACTGTGCCTTCTTGGCAACTGATATCCAATCTCTTCATGGGAAGTAGGTTCCTCCGACCTCTCACAGGAAGTGGGTTCCTCCAGTCCCTCACAGGAAGTTGGTCCTCTAACCCTTCACAGGAAGATTGTCATCCACTATCGTATACGAGGTGGGTCCTCTACAATAAGTAGAACCTTCAGCTCCCAAAGGGAATGGGTCCTTAAGCCTCTCCACAAAGTATATTCTCCTGCTTGTGGTATGATTGTAGGTGATCTAACACCTCATAGTTGTTCCTGCTCATGCCACATGGGAAAGAGAGCAGCTGAGTACAAGCTAGGGTAAAATAAGGGATTACTATTGCTTTAAAATGTGGCATTTGCATATTTACATGTACATAGACACACTGTGTGCAAGTGTCCATGCTTGTCTATTCAGAGGCCAGAAGTCTCCCTCAATCCCTCCCACTCTTTAGGCAGAATCTCTCACTGAACCCAGAGTTCATCAATTTTACTAGTCAAGCTGGCCAGCTGACTCTAGGGACTCTTTGGTCTCTGCTTTCCGAGTGCTGGGATGGCAGGTGGGTTTCCATGTCAGGCAGCGTTTAGATTGGTCCTAGGGATTCCATCTCTGGATCTCATGCTTTTGTAGCAAACACTTCAGACACTGAGACGACATCTCCCCAGCTTCTCCTCTCGTTTCAAAATACAGGATATCCTGGGTCCTGAGCTGGCCTTAGGACAACCTTGAACATCTAATTCTCCTTCTTTCACTCACCCCAAATGTTGGGACCGCAAGCATATACCCCCACATCCAGTTTATGAAATGCTGGGGCTGGAACCCACAGCTTAATGAATCCTAGGTACATTCCAAGCTCAGAGTTATTATTTTTATTATTTACAGTAACATATTATTTCACTTCAGAAATGAAAGACATTAAAACATTGCAAAATACAATGTCATCAGGGCAGAAGTTTTGGCATTCAAGTCCTATAAACATGACATGGATCAAGAGGTTTATTCTCTAAGCCCCATTAGCACTTAGGAAGTGGGTTCTTTGCTGTTGTTTGGTTAGGTTTTTGTTTTTTTTTATCTTTTGCCTCCTTGAGGGAAAACATTCATGTGAGTGCCTGATTTTCTTGCTTGCCTGGCATTGTGGGCTGCTTCCCTCAAAGCATAAAGCCCTTGGTGTTTGCTTCAGTGTTTTGCTCCTTTCTTTTTGAGGTGCAGAGAAGGAGGATTACCAGGGTGTTCACCTCAAGTGTTTTCAACCCCAGATCAAAGGAGAGGGCTTTAGAGTCTTTGTCTGAGATTCAATATAAGATGATTCTTGGTTTAGGGTTTTTACGTAAATTGGTTTGGGTTGAACATCAGAGACAAGGGCATGAACCCAAGCATTGTAAACTACAAAGTCATTCACAAATGTCAATTATCATTATTTTAAAGTGGAATCTGGGTGTTAGTTTAGTGGTATTAGGGGAAGGAAGTATTACTGAGGACATTTTACTTGAAAATTATTCAATTAGCAAATTGAATAGAAATCTCTTTCTAAACTATTTATTTTTTTTATTTTTAACTGTGTACTTGTGTATGCCTGTGTATGTGTGTGAATGTGTGCATGCTCACATGCACATATCAGTCAGGCACCCACAGAGGCTGAATAAGGTGCTGGAGTTACGGGTGATTGTGAGTTTTTTAAGATAGAGCTTTCACAATAGGAGGAAGTGTTCTTAGGAAGGTGGCCATATATTTGCTTTTGGATGGGGTCTCAAGATGTACTCAGGCTGATCTTGAACACACAATGCTCCTGCTTCAGTTCTCTAACAGTTGAGAGTAAATGTGTGCACCACCATGGCTAGCTCTTAATTTGGGGGTCAAGGAGTCTGGTTGGGCCCCATAGACCTGCAGGGAATGAGCTCATACTCTTTGGAAGCCAGATTTTTTTTCTTTTTCTTTTGAGACAGGATCTCATGCAGCCTATGTTAGCTGTAAGTGAGTTTGATCTTGAACTTGTAATTTTCCTGTCTCCAGATCTCAGGGAATGGGATTACAAGTGTCAGCCAGAAGGCCTGGTTTATGTAGTTCTGGGCATGGAGTCCAACTTCATGCGTACTAGGCAAGCACTCTGTTGACTGAGTTGCATCTCTTGTATCTAGAGTTCATGCGTGCATGTGTGTGCACTTGTTCTTACCCATGTGCCTGAGGCAATCAAAGGTTAATGTCACGTGTCTTTCTCTATCCCCTTTCACCTCCCCATGAGGTTTCTTTCTCATAGTTCCTAAAGCTTGCCAGTCACTCTATTGCCTATCTGTCTGCCTGCCTATCTATCTATCTATCTATCTATCTATCTATCTATCTATCTATCTATCTATCTACCTACCTACCTACCTACCTACCTATCTACCTATGATCTATCTATCTACCTACCAATCTATCATCTACCTATCATCTATCTATGTACCTATCATCTATCTACCTACCTATCTATCATCTATCTATCTATCTATCTATCTATCTATCTATCTATCTATCTATCTATCTATCTATCTATCCATCCATTTATCTGTTGGTGATCTGAGCTCAGTTCTTGAGCAGCAAGCTCTTGGGTAAGCAGTACCATCTCTCCTGCCCTACGGTGCAAACATCTTTCAGCTCTCCCTGCCACTGTCTCTGGCATTTCTTCCCATTTCCTTCCTCATGTTAAGTGATGTTGCTATCTAGGGTTTAGTTCTTAAAGTCTCTCCAGTTTCTTAAAATGTCATCCTCTGTTTACAAAACACATGCATCCAGTGGGTGGCTGTTTGTCTGTCTCCATAGTCCACATCCCAACTGTATTCCAAGGAGTCTCAAAACCCACTCTCTGCCCTTGAAACACAAACTTTTATCTGGGAGTATTTTAAGGATTCAGAAACAGTTATCCTCATGGCAAAGATCTTATATTTTAGAGACAGGGAGATGTGCATGTATAGCTTTGAGAGATGAGCGTGTGTGTGTGTGTGTGTGTGTGTGTGTGTGTGTGTGTGTGTGTGTACACTGACCTGTATGTGGAAGGAAGACACCTTAGGTGGCATCGTCAGGAATCCTGTCCACCTCTGTGACAGGGACTCTTTTTGTTTTGGAACACTCCAAGCAGTCTAGACAAGCAGGCCACTGAGTTCTAGGATCCACTTATCTCTGCCTTCCCAGCATATTGCCACAGCATCATTGACAAATAACACCCAATGTTGTCCTCTGGCTCCTACATGCACATTTTTAGATGTACATATACCTGTGCACACACCTACATACATGCATAAAAATCCAAAACCAGCAATAGTAAGTTAAAATGAAATAAATAAAATTAAACCTCTCCCAATAGTACGGGAACTCTCCTGTTGTGTAATGGAAAACTTTAGCCTGTCTAGTTTGGTCAATAAATTGTTTCTCAGTCTAGTTGGGAAGGCAGGAATACAGTGTGGAGCTGTGTTATTGAGATTCAAAAGCAGTCACCAAAATAAATGAAAATAAACCCGGACGCAGCTTGTATGCTTCAGTGTGTTTCCACTGATGGAAACATTATGGGATGTTGAGGGATGTCAGAGAGGATGCAATCATGTTCCCCTGGATATAGGACACTTGAGATTTGACAGCTTTGCATTTTTCTTTATTTCAGTGAAAGCAGGACCCTGACAGGCCTATATTTGGCCACCCATTTTGGCTGTTTTTCTTGTAAATGGCAGTGAAGGGAAGCGGGAGAAGAGAGACATCTTATTAATCAACTTGGTTACGATTTTACACCCCCGTGCCCAGAGGGACACACTGAGCTGGAAGCATCAGTCTGGAAAATGCATGACTTGAAGGAATTCGGGATTGTGGAAATTCCACAGGTGGACAAGAGCCAGGCTTGGGTCTGGCCGGCACAGTGCCCGGAAGCCATGGGAGACGGGAACACAACAGAGTCACTGGGATGCTTCTACATCTTTACCTCAGCTTCTTCTCCTTCTCCCCTTACCCCCCCTCTCCTTTTTGGCTTCCCTGCCCCCTCTTTGCTTTCCCCTGTTCCTTTTCCATCTCTTCCTCTTCTGTTTCCCTTTCTCTCTCCTCACTGCTTCTTTAACTCCCCATCCTCTTCCATCCCTGTTCTTTGTCTTTCTTCCTCACCCTCCTCATCCTCTTTCATCCACCATCTTCTCTTCTTTCCCTCCTCTTCCTCCCTTCTCCCTTCCAGGTCCTTCCCTTTGGTCCTTCTCCTCGGTTCCCTCTTCTTCCGGTTCATTCTCTCTTCTCTTCCTCTCCCTCGATGTTTGACGAGCTAACTCTGAACTAAGGACGCTCCTCCTGCCCCAGTCTTTCAAGTGCTCTGGCATTGCATCCATGAGCCAGCGCACTGGATTTGCACATCTGTTGTGAATGTGTGTGTTGTATATGTGTACACACAAGGACACTGGGTATTTTACTTTGTCACTGGACACCTTATTCTCTTGAGTCAGGGTCTCTCACTGAACCTGGAGCAGGGCTAGAGATCTTCCTGTCTCCTTCCCCCACATGACTGGAGTTACAAGGCTGTGGCCATACTCAGCTTTTTATATGGGTCCTGGGGGTTGAACTCAAGTCCTCATCTTTGAACATCAAGGGCTCTTACTCATGGATATATCTCCTAAAACCCACTGCATTGTTTTAAAATCATTATTGTGTTCTCTATACTCAGTGCATAATGGCTACTCAGAAATTCTGTTGAATGAACGAGCATCCCTTTTCAGATGGCCATAGTTTATTGGGAATTTCTTTTTTGAGATAGTTTTCTTTCCTTCTTGGAACAAGTCTGATGAAAGAGAGCTGAGTGTGTGCAGGTGAAGGGACAGTATCCTAGTCTGATGGAGGAGAGCTGACTGTGTGCAGGTGATCAGGGTATCCTAGTCTGATGGAGGAGAGCTGGCTGTGTGCAGGTGAAGGGACGGTATCCTAGTCTGATGGAGGAGAGCTGACTGTGTGCAGGTGATCAGGGTATCCTAGTCTGATGGAGGAGAGCTGACTGTGTGCAGGTGAAGGGACGGTATCCTAGTCTGATGGAGGAGAGCTGACTGTGTGCAGGTGATCAGGGTATCCTAGTCTGATGGAGGAGAGCTGACTGTGTGCAGGTGAAGGGACGGTATCCTAGTCTGATGGAGGAGAGCTGACTGTGTGCAGGTGATCAGGGTATCCTAGTCTGATGGAGGAGAGCTGACTGTTGGCAGGTGATCAGGATATCTTCTTAGGAAGTGAGAAATGAGGGAGAATTGGGTGCAGTTTTCAGATGTGTCTGTTCCTTGCACCCGTGTGAGGAATTGACTCCACGGGATTTCTGTGGGCTGGGGAGAAAAAGACAGAACACTGAGTTCTTGCCTGAGCCAAGAACTGAGCACAGTCATTCCATTTGGTGACTGTGTAGGGAACCTGGACAGGAAACAGGCAGTTGGCTTCGGTAAGTAGCAGGTGTTATTTAAATAGCAAAGCTGGTGTGAGTCTAGTCAGAAGTACATGTGGCTTCACAGCACGTGTCTGGAGGCTCAGAGGCACGAGAAATAGATAAGGACCCCAGCTTTGTATGTTTTTTTCTCTCTATATAGATATATATCAGGGTGTGTTCTGTGGTGTACACAGGTGAAATGAATGTCCCCAGATTCTCTAGCCTTGGAGGTCACACTTTATTAACCAAACGCCATAATCCGAGTCTCTGCATTGCTATTTTGTAGTAAGTCCATGTGGTGTGTGCATGCACGTGCATGGTACTTTTGTGGAGGTCAGAGAGGAAAAAAACCCCTCAGGTTTTGGTCTCAGCCTCTCACCTTGTTTGAGACAGTATCCCTTGAGCATGCCCTAGTAACTGGCTCAGATCCTCTGGTCTCTGCCTTTCTTTTCACAATAGGGATACAAATGTACCTGTCCTTCCCTGGATTCTGGGCACCTGAACTCAGATCCTCATGCTTGGTTAGCAAGCACTTTTCCCACTGAGCCATCTCTCCAGCCCTGTGCTAAATCCTGTATTTAGTTTATCCTTTTGTAGGGTATGTGTGTTTATGATGGACACACCCGTGATGTGTTATGATGGGCTGAGTATCTGTGGCTGCTGTACACTGAAAGATATATAGCCGTATGTCAGATATATATTAACTACATACATCTATCCAACGAGAATGGAGTCAAAATATTGAAGAGACACCTGCTCTCAAATGTCCATCACATCACTACTGATAACCATCAAAACATCCACATATCAATCAGTGAATAAATACAGAAAACAAGGGATAAATCCAGTCATAGTGGTGCAAGCTTGCTTTTCTAATACCAGGAGGCAGAGGCAGGAGAATCATAACTTCAAAGGCATAAAACATTCAAGGCTAGCCTGGGCTACATGAGACCCTGACAAAGAAAACTGAACAAAGGCTAGAGAGATGACTCACCTTGGGAAAGGACATACCATTTAAGCCCCATGACCTGAGTGTTAACCCAAGAATCCATATTGGAATGTGGAAGCCGAAGATATCCACACACTTAACATTGCGTGCCTGTATGCACACGCAATAATAATTAATAATTAAAAATAAAATTGAACAGTGTAGTGGATTTATGATGCTCCATTGTAAATAATTGTCCCGCCCATGAGTTTAATAAAAAGCGCTGATTGGCCAAAGGTAGACAGGAAGTGTGGGCGGGGATAACAGACTAAGAAAACTCTGGGAACAGGAAGAACAGGGCAGAAACGCCACAGAGAAGCCAGAAGATACAGAGGACAACTATGCTGCTCTGAGAAAAGGTACCGAGCCGCATGGCTGAACAAGACTAAAATCATGGGTTAGACTAAGAGCAAGAACTTGCAAGTTATATACCTGGGCCCCAGGTCAATCAGTCTAAAATTAATGTAAGCATCTGTGTGTCTCTGTGGGACTGTGGGACTGCAGGACTGAGGGTCTGTGGGTCTGTGGGTCTGCTAGGCCTGAAAATCCGGGCCAGAAACCTTATACAACAAGATGGATAACAAGCTGTATAAGGAAGCTAAACAAAATAAAATAGGGTAAAAACGCATAGGAGAGTCCATTTCTAAAATGTATGACATCTTCTAATTTCAGCCAACCTTGACAGACTCAGGGGACCTTATGTATAGCGAGCTAGACAGACTGAAAGGCAAACATTACACAGTGTCCCTCATGTATGGGATATAAAAAGCTGGCCTTCTAAAATGGAATAAGATGGTGGCAAGCAGTCTTGGGCTAGGAGAGGAAAGGGGATGAAAGAATGTGAAAGTCAATAGATATGTAATTACACTTAAATAGACATCTAAAGGGCAGAGGTGGGGGAGGTCACAGTGCAATACACACTTGTATGAAAATGGCCTTGCACACTAACATTTGTATTTTAAATGCATTTGTTCAGAGTTCCTGAAAGCAGAAATGAGTTACACTTTGTATAATGTGGACTTTTGTGGATGGGAAAGAATGTAATTCCAGAGCCTCAGTGGTGGCTTACTCTGCTGAAAAAGGAGTGTAGCTTAGTTTTTAATTTAGGAGCCTCTTGGCAAACTGTTCAATGTGTCCAAAGGCTGAGGCATGCCTCACTGATTAGAGCACTTGCTTACAATTCTCCAGGTGGAGGCTGAGGGAGGGTTGCTCAGTGGTAAATCTTGTCTATTGTACAGAAGACCCTCTGTTGCATTCCTAGCAACACACACACACACACACACACACACACACACACACACACACGCATACACACACGCATACACAGGCACGCACGCACGCATGTGCATGCGCTCACACACACACACAAATCTTGCAAAATACTTTTATTTCTATTTTTAAATCTGTGTATATGTTTATGGGTGTGTGGATGTGAGTAAAGGTGCTGGTGGAGGTCTGAATGTGCAGGGTCCCTTAGATCTGTGGTTACAGGTAGTTGTGAGCCACCTGGCAACTAAACTTGGGTCCCCTGCAGGAGCAGCAAGAACTCCCAAACACTGAGCCATACCTTCATCACCACACTGCACATTTTTGATAACCTCTCTTGTCCTGCTATAATAAGGACTCGGATTTGGATCTTCAGCACTGGGTGCAGTAATATGTAACTTTAATCCCAGAACTGATGAGCTGGAGGAAGGATCGTCACTAGAGTTCGCAGGGCATCGAGTCTAGCTGAGTCATCAACCTCCAAATTCAGTAGAAGATCCTGCCTCAAAAATAAATGAAAAGTGATTGAGGACCACATCCAATGTCAACCTCTGGCTTCCTCACACACACTTATAGCCCACACATGTAAATGATTCTTATATGGATTGCTACTCATGATAATTTAATAGAAAGGCTCGAGATCCTACAATACAGCCAACCTTCATTATAAGAAAATTCTATATTTGCAAATTTGGCAACTCACTAAAATTTATTTTAATCCCCCAAATCAATACCTTCGGTATTTTTAGAGTGATTCTCAGACTTGCGCAAGGGCAAACGAATCTGTGTTCCGCTTGCTTCCGCTCCCATACAGTCAAGACTTGAGACTAGGATCCGCATAACTGGAAAGTTCAGCTCTGGGGATGGGCTGGACGGGGCTGGAATGTCTGATTCTGCCAGTGGTGAGAGAGGCCTCAGGCAAATCATGCAACACTTCTCAATCTCAGTTTCTCCCTGGTAAAATAAAGTAGAACATACCATGAGTTGTGTTGTGTTTAGGGTTTCAGATAGTGACCTGCATGAGATGTGTGTCTGTGTATTATTTCCTGAGGAGCCGTGATTCAGTCTGTGCTAAATAGGGTTTTCCAACACTGCACTGAATAAAACTTCTGGGAATCCTGGGAATTGGGTCTATATATTAAGATATAATTTTATGTTAAGGTTGCCATTAACTTCCTCTTCTTGTTTTGTGACTTTCGGAAGTGGCTCCCTGCAGTAAAATGCGTCTGAGTCTCCACTAATACAACACATGACCTTAAATATTTCAATGCATGTGTGTGAACACTGCCTCTCATCCTCACAGCACTTAATCCAAATAAGATTGTTTTCCTTCTTAAAGCAAATGCATTTCCCATTTCCCTCCCCTGCATCTGTGGCTTTTGCTTTCTCTGTGCAATGACAAGGTGCCCAACGGGCAGAAAGAACATGACGAGGAAGGTTTACTTGAGCTTTGCTGTTTCAGAGGGTTCTGTCCATTGTGGAGGTGGAGGTGTGGAAGAGCAGTTCACATCATAGTGGTGGAAGCCTATGGGAGTTAGAGCTGTTTGGTTCTGGGCTGACTGGGAGCAAAAGACTAGAGGGGAGGCTACTAGAGACAAAGTAGTCCCCAGGGAACCCCTCTCACTGAGATGGTTTCCTTAGGTCTGCCTTAATTTCTCTCTTTTCACAGCACCCTAAACCAGCTCTACTACTGAAGACTAAGCATTTAAATCATGATCCTATGGAGAATATTTCTTATTAAGCCATAGCAGAGATTGTCTGTGTGGAAGGTGGAAACATTCGGAGACCTGGGATTCTTGCTGTCTGTTGGAGTAGTATTACAACCATTCCCTATGTGTTAAGAGAGGACTCTGTCTGTCTGTCTGTCTGTCTGTCTGTCTGTCTGTATATCTCTATATACCCACCTATCTATGTACCTATCATCAATCTATCTATCAATTCATTTATTAAGGGGTTTCTGTCAGGTGTTTCATCACAGCACAAAGAACCTAACACAACCTCACAGGCAGGCTCTTCCTAAGCTGGGCTCTGCCACACCCACCTGGTGTTTACTGATTTCCATAGCTGAAGGTACCTGAGCCCCTTACCTTCAATCCCCAAATGCTAGGATTATGAGTTACAACAGATCATCTTCAACAACTCTCTCTCTTGCTCTCCCTCCACCCCTCTGTGTTTGTGTGTGTGAGAGATACAGGTGGTTGTGAGTAGCCCAGGATAGATGCTTGGATCCAAACTATAGTATTCTGCAAAAGTAGCAAGTCCTCTTAACCAGAGAGCCATCTGTCCAGCACCAGTGTGGGGTGTGTGTGTGTGTGTGTAGATGTATATGGGTACCCACAGGAGTTAGAAAGTGATTCTTGGGAGCTAGAGTTACAGATAGTTGTGAGCTAGATTTGAGGTCCCAGCTCTAGTCCTGACAGAACAGTCAGTGCTCTCTCCCACTGAGCCTGCGTTGTTACCTTCTTACAGTCAAGATGGTTACTATATATTCCCCTCCCTGTCATTAATAAAACTTGTAAGCAGGGGAATACTGAATAACTCACACATCAAAAACCTGAACACCCCTCACTGACAACCAGGCTGACATCCTTGCATTGTATTTACTTTACTTACATGTGTGGATATATATGTAGTCTTTTTCATGACCTTTTATAAAATGTAAAAAACCATGTCAATTTACCCCCCCCAATGATTTCACTACATGTATTCTAGTACTAAGAACAACCTACCTACACACAGCATTATTATGGTTACAATTGCATCACTTGTACTAAGTTTTTGCTACCATATACCATCCAAGAACTATCAGATGCTCTCAGATGGCTTTCATAGCTCTTCCCTTCTTTGAACCCAGATTCAATCAAGTTATGTTCTGCGCTGTGCTATTCTGTTTCTCTTGATTTCTTTAGAATAGACACCCCTGTCTGTTCTTTTATGTCGGGAGAAAATTTATCTTATTGCTTGAATCTTCTTCAAAGGTAATTGACTGTTTAAATCAAAATAGTAAGATATTTGGGGGTTTATAAAGAAAAATATACGGTGATATTAGCACTGAAATCCAATGGGGGAAAGATGGAAGTTTTTACATTTTCAGATGTGATGTGATGTGTGTGTGTGTGTGTGTGTGTGTGTGTGCACATTGTGTAGACAGAGAACATACTTAAGTGTTGTTTGTTAGGAGTCATCTATCTTTCCTGAGACAGGGTCTTTCACTAGCTTGGAACTTTCCAAGTAGGCTTCCTGTCTCTGCCTACCCAGCTCTGGGATTACAGATACAAATTATCACACCTGGCTTTTTATAAAGATGTTGGGACTCAAGCTCAAATCCTCACTTGCCCAGCAAGTGCTTTCTCTACTGAGCCATTTCCCCAGTCCCCAGGAACTGGCTTCTATTCATTCTAACAATCATAAATCCCGAGGAATTTAGGTGAAGAAAAAAAACCAGGAGTCTAACAAGAATAGCATACCATTGTTCAACATGTTGAATTTCACAGCCTCTTCCTTCCCTTGATTTTCAAAGCTGCATTTATTTTTAGAGACCTGCATCCCACACATTTTTCATTAATGAGCCTTGTTTTCTCAGGGCTTTTTGTGATGTCTTGAGCTAAGGGGGTGGGGGAATCTTCATTTTCTTTTCAAGATTTTCATCTCCCTTAGCTCAGTTGCATTTGCCTCCATGAACTCAACAGTCCTTGGGTTTGTGAACCTTCAAGGCGGGATTAGATCCATCTCCTTATTCCTCTCAGGCCTTCTCCCATGGAAGAACCCTGGCTTTCCATCCAACTGAATGTGTGAAAAACAAAACAAAAAACAAAACCCTCCCAATAGAAGCAACCCAAGAGAGAAAGGACTGGTTCTGGTTCAAAGTCTTAGGCTACACTTTATCAGCTATGTTATGATTCAGGGCACATAGCAGCCATGTGGTAAACCCAACACAGCCAGGCAGAACACAGTTTAGGAGGGCATGCCCCCTAGACGTGGCTATGTAAATCTGTGGTTACTCCAGTCCAGGGGATGGTGACGCTCTCATTCAGGGTGGGACTCCTATCTCAGCTAACATATTCTAGAAAGCCCTTTGTAGGCATGCCCAGAGGCATGTCTCCTGGGTGATTTTAGATTGTGTCAAGTTCATATTCAGCATCATACCAAGATCCTTGGACTTATCCCTACCAGCTCCTGAGACAGTTCCGATTGGATCAGGACACATGAGCCAACAGTAGATGCCTACGTTATTACTGTTGTGATTGGATGCAGTTCTGGCTTCCTTGTGTTCTTTCTCATAGGGAGAGGCTGCTTTCATGGTTTTGCCTAGCAATGCTGCTACCTGCTTGGGATGAGATCTTGTCTTTTCATGCTTTTCACTCTGGTCTATTCCTGTGGGTGTTTCTGATCACCTCCAGCTACTGGCCAATTCTCCCTTACACGTGGAACTAACTGCTCAGTTAAGATTGTTCCATGTGGAAGGAAACCTGGATCAGGTACCTGTATGGCTAGAGAGACAGATGGGTTTCTATTTGTGCAATAGCCCTTATATTTTGGCATGTTCTAGAAGCTTCTAAAAAGTTAACCAGATCCAAACTGCTAATCCGTGTTCTACTGTGATTCTGAAGGTCTAAGACAGCAAGACCCCCTGCCCCCTAAGTGTCTCTGTGTATGCCTGCACCCACATTTGCTGTGGCATTCAGAGGTCTACCTGCTGATCTGCCTGTGCTGACTGGTCAGTGAGCTCCAGGGATTCTCCTATCTCTGACTTCCTGGTGCTGGAATTTTAAAGGCATGCCACCACACCTGACTCTCTTCTTTGAGTTGTACGGGTCCAACTCAGCATGCTGGTCTCCGAGCACTTTACAGTCTGAGCCATCTCCCCAGCCCCGCAGCCCTAGCACAAATCATTCCATTGAGCCTAGGGAACCTTGCCTTGAGAGCTCTTGAAATTTCAACAAGGGAAGCAGTGAGTGGGAATAGAGAAGTCTCTGGGAGGAGGCCATGATTGCCGAGTCTGCCCAGATGGTCTTCTGGAGCCCTTCCCCAGCAGGCACTGGGCCCACAGTGTCACTGCCAGTTGGCACCCCAGACCTTCTGCCTATGCTCTTAGCCGCAGGAAGGAAGGTTATATAAGCCGCAGTGTCACCACCTCCAGCTCTGGTTTGTTCCATGCTCTGCCTTCTAAGGCTCATTCTCTCTAAGAGCCTCTGCCAAGGAATATGTGAGAATGAGGAGTGTAGATGCTCTACTTGGGGAAAAATTATATAAAAAAGAAACCCCAAAGAACTTATTTTTGGAGCCAGGTCTGGAAGCTCATCCCCAAGAAAAAGCCATGTCAGAGGCATGAATTTAGGGGAGAAATAAAGGTTTAAAAAGAAGAGGAGGAGGAGGAGGAAGAGGAGGAGGAGGAAGAGGAGGAGGAGGAGGATGAGGAGGAAGAAGAGGAAAAGATTGACTAAAAATGTCTGCTTCTTTCCAATATAGATTGGAAATAATGAGGGAAAATCTCTTCGTGATAGTATAGGCCTGTAGTCCCAGTGCTTGGGACACTGAGGTATGATAATCAGGAGTTCTAGACCAGCCTGGGCTACACAGTGAATTCCAGGTTAGACTAGGCTACCCTGTCTCAAAAAACTCCCCTCAAGACAAAAACAATATGAGAAATATTGAAGGCGGAGGCAGATGGGCCAATAGGGACAATTCATGTCTTTCCTGAGAATAGGGACGATCTTTCAGGGGCTTAGGTACTACATTTGCCCCTCATCCGCTGTGTCTTGTAGGTAAAGTACCTTTCACATTGACGGTAGAGAAAGAGCTGCCACTAGGCTAGAACAGGTTAACTGTGTGTTAGTTTTGGACAAAACATTTCTCAAATGATGTCTAGATGTAGACTTGGGAGACTCTGACATCAAAGTTAAGGCCCTAAAGGTCCCTGCAGAGGAACCCAAGCAACAGCTCCATCAAAACCAATGGGAGACGATGCACAGTGTAGCTGTGTGACCCCTAAAACTCGAATTTCAAGTCAACTAAAAGTGACCTTCCCTCCTTCCCTCCCTCCCTCCCTCCCTCCCTCCCTCCCTCCCTCCCTCCCTCCCTCCCTCCCTCCCTCCCTCCCTCCCTCTCTCCCTCCCTCCCTCCTATTTTCCTTTCTGAGGCAAGTTTTACACTATAGCCCAGGCTGGCCTAGAACATACTATATTTAGTACAAGTTAGCCACAAACTCATGGCAGTGGCCCCTGATTCAGTTTTCCAAGTCGTATTACAGCATGTACCACCCTCCCAGCTTGTTTTGCTTGGCTCTTTATTTCCACACTAGCTATCAAATCCGGGGCCTTGAGGATGCTAGGCAAACCCTCTAACTCTGGGCTACATCCCCAGCTTTTGCTTTTGAGAGTCTTGTAATGTAGACAAGCTGGACTGGAGCTCACAATCCTCCAGTCTCAGTCTCTGGGGTGCTGAGACTAAAGGAATGTGCTACTGTGCCTGGGCTTGGGGTCCTCTTTCCACCTGAATGTCAAAGTTCCTTTGTATGCTTTCAAGTGAGGCCCTACAGCCTCCTCTGGGGACAAGTTCTGAGCTAGTCCTACTGGAAGCCAAGGTCTTTGCAGGCAGATGTAACCTGCTGGCCTCCCCATCATTCAGAAGAGAGCATCTTGCACCTGGGCGGAAGAGTGGTCCTGCCTGTAAAGAATTACAGTTTACGTGAGAATGACAGGGCAGACCGCAGAGCAACTGATAGGCTTTGCCCACAGCCAAATCCTTTCTGCCTGACTACATTTGATTTTCCTCTAGAAACACCAGTTCCACAGTGCTTGGGCAGTATTGAAAAGGTCAGCGAAGGCAATGTCAGACATGATCTGTGGCTGCTCTACAAGCGCTCTGGCAGCCACGCATAACAGTATATTACAGTGGCCAGCAGCCTTCCCGGCTCTCCAAGAGAATCTCTATAATGTAGTTGATAGCAACAGATTGTGTGTGTGTGTGTGTGTGTGTGTGTGTGTGTATCTACATGTATCCTGAGGTGCACATAGATTTCTGCAAGTGCAGAGGGATCAGAGAACAATCTTAGTTGTGAGATTATAAACATGCACCAGCCACAGCTTTTTTTGATGTGGATTCAGATAGCACTCATGTCCTCTTGGGTGCACAGTGAGGACCTTATTGACTGAGCTGTCTTCCTGTGTGTGTGTGTGTGTGTGTGTGTGTGTGTGTGTGTGTATGTCTTTTTCATTTCTTTCTACTTCTCTTGTAAATCAGTATATTGTGCGCTAATGTTTTCTTTTTGTCCAAGATAAATGTTTTGATCCAGCTTCTACAGGCAGGCCTGCTCAGAGTGTTTGGACATTAAATATAAATTGCAGCAAGTCAGGGGCTTAGAGGCCTGCACACAGCGCTTACCTTGGAGAGATTTTGGTCTAATAGAAACCTTGTGATCTTCTGCCCTGCTTTGCCTCAGGCAAAGATATGTTGAGGGCCTGTTCTTCAGTCTTAAAAAAAGAGCTTGCCTGTGATTCTTAGAGAGCGAAACAGCAGGTTTACAGTCAAGAGCCTGTGGTGCAGCCAGCGTAGATCTGGAGAGGCACATACTGGCACAAAGTTGGGGTACAACACGTTTGTTAGGGATCCCTTATAGAAAGAAGAGGAAGGAAACAGAGCTGAACTAAAGAGGGGGAAATATGGAGTGTGATTCATGGCTCGTAGGAGGCAGAAATTCAAGGTCAGCGCAGCCTATAGAGTATCCACACAGTGTAGAAATGTCCAGGCTCTTAGAGCTCACCCTCACTCACAATCAGGTTGTTGGCTGTGTTGTGACCATGAGCCTGTGACCTTTGTGTGCTTGACCCGAATTAGGAACAGTTGGAAGCTATGCACTGAGCATGCTCCCTGTTAATTTTGATGAGAGCCGGAGACAGAAACTGATTAGGCAGATTTAGGGGCAGTGGCCCCCAGAGTGAACTGGTCTAACTCCTGTCCTTGGTCAGAGTCAGAAAATGTCCTTGGTTCTGTTCTGGCTAGAGGCCAGGGACATGGGAAAAATGTGGAGTGGTGTCTTAATTGCTGTGACAAATCACCATGACCAGAAGCAACGTTGGAAGGAAAGGGATTATTTTACCTTACAGTTCTTAGGCTAACCCTCCATCACTCAGGGAAGTCGGGGCAGGGACGAAAGTCAGGAACCTGGAATGAGGAACTGGGATGGTGTTTACTGGCTTCCTCATAGCTTGCTCAGCCTGCTTTGTTATTCAACCCAGGATCACCTGCCCATTAGTGTCACTGCCCACAAGGGGTCTGAGCCTTCCTACATCTACCAAGACAATTCCTCTACAGACTTGTCTTTAGGCCAATCCCATGGAGATATTTTCTCAGCTCTGAGTTCATCTTTCCAAAGGACTTACATTATGTGGTGGGAGGGGCTGGTTTTTCTCTTTTTCCTTTCTCCTAAATGAGATCCCCTTTTCTAGAAGCCATCTATGGGGACAGGCAGAAACCAAGAGGCATCTGGACACCCCATGAATAGGCACTGGACTGACCAACTCAGCGCTTGCCTCCATGAATGTCCATGTGGTAAAGCTTTATTAACTCCAAGGCAGCAATCCCCAGTGGGACCCCATTTCCTTGAATCTCCTTGGTCTCTACAGAGGAATGCAGATTTTTTTTTTCTTTCTCTAAGATGCCTATCATAATAACATAATTTCTAAACCTCAGCCTCTGTGGCCAGTGAATTTCAGTGTTTGAATTTGTAAAAAGGTGACCCCAGAAGCCAATGAATGGCTCAGTGACAGTTTTGTCTGATAGTCTGGCACCCTCACTCTAAGAACCAAGAAAGGATCCTTCGCTTCCTCCTCCCACTCCCCAAACACGCCAACCTTCCGTATTCATGGTGATTAGAGAATTCTGTGTGGTTGACTTGGAAACTGAGATCAAGCTAGATGGTTCTCCAGTGCCAAAGATAATTTGGCCTTTGGGCTTCCTTTGGGGTTCTAAGAAACATGTCCCTCCCTCTCCACCGTAGGGCAGCCACCTCTGTCGCCTGGTCCTCAGCACCTCTATGCGCTCTCTACTGCCTTTGTGGACTTGAGCTCCTTCTTCTCTGGTTTGCGGTGGCAGTGAGGAGTTTGGGGCATGGTTCAACAACAGAGACAAGGCTCAGCTATCGACTCTTACAGTGAGGAGCTAGGTGTGTGCTCTGCACTTGGTGTGTTCTGCCAGCAGAGCCTTGTCTTCTGAAATGACACCGATAAGAAAGATAGGGAGTAAGATTGGTCAGTGGCGTTTACAAATTTGTTGAATTTTAGCTTTCTTATGAATGGGGTAGAGAGCCATTGAAAGATACTCAGAGAAGGAGAGAAAGCTGAAAGCAAGGGGCCCAGAGTGTCTTTCCTGTAACTTTATATCAATATTGCGGGAACAAGAGAGGCCATAGGTGTCATCAGAATGCAGAGTAGGTGCCAATGGGTAATAATGTATGTATGCATGTATGTATGTACTTGTGCATGTGTGCATGTGATGACACACGTAGAGAAAAATACATGGAAGTCACTTTCTTCTGACACCATCTGCGATGGAACTAAGGGTTGATGGCAAATGCTTTCACCTGATAGGCTATCTTCTGGGTCCAGCAAGTCCTTTTTAATATGCAAATTTGTCTCAAGAACAGCTGTCTTCTTAGAAGCACAAACCAAGCCATTAGAGGCTTTTGAAGCACTGGCAATGTGTTTCCAGCTGAGTGACATTTGAGTTGTCAGGGAGTTTGTTAAGAAAGGAGTTTCTTGGTGTCATACTTAACTTCACTAAATCAGAAGTAAGGCTCAGGGATGTATATGTATATTAAATGAAATTTAATTATAATTGAAAAATTTGTGTGTATTTGTCTCTGTGTGAAATATATGCATGTGAGTACATTGGAGGTCAGAAGCATAAGATCCCATCGGAGTTGAAGTTATAGGTGGTCATGAGGCAGCCATTGTGAATGGTTGGAGCTAAACTCAGGCCATCTTCAATTGCTACATATATGCTTAACAGTTAAGTCATTGTATCAGCCCTAAAGATGTGAATTTTAAGCAAGATCTCCATAACTTTTGAGACACACAACTCTATTGGGTGCTGGCTTCATGGAAAGTTGGATTATATGACTTCCAAGCTTTGGGCTCTTATAGGCTGTAGTTTTCATATTTGAAGAGCTATGTCTGGACCCCCTGGAGTAGGGGGAAGTGGTTATGAGTGAGCAGGGCCTTTTTGGCCACCATTGTTTACAAAAATCTTTGTTTCTGTCCCACTCACTGGGGTGTCCTCTCTTTTTGTGTGACCCCGGATTTTCCAGGCTGTTGGTTTCTTCATTAATTAAGTCAGTTCTGCTGTAAATAGCACAATATGTGGTACCATTGAAGAGAAAGCAGTCATTTTGGTTTATAACTTTGGATGTTTTATTCCTGGTCGGTTGGCTTCACCACTTTGTATTTCATTCTGCTGGGCATGGAACCCATGGTCTTTGCGCACACTAGGCAGCACTTTACCAGTGAGCGACACCTTGAAGGTGCATCCCGCGCCTCTTTGCTGTGTGATTATGATCTTGTCCACTATAAATATTTGGCACTTGTGTTGGTTTAATAAGATGCTAATTGGCCAGAAGGCAGGCAGGAAGTATGGGCAAGGTTAGCAGACTAAGAGAACTCTGGGAAGAGGAAGAGGAGAGAGAGACACCAGGAGACCCAGGGAAGCAAGACAAGAATGTTACACTCAGGCAACATGGCTAAGCATAGATAGGAATATTGGGCTAACTTAAAGCCTAAGAGTTAGCAATTTTCCATGAAGCCGTAGGCCGAACAGTTTTGATTAATATAAGCCTATGTGATTATTTGGGACTAAGCAGCAGTGGAACAGTGGGCCCTGGTGGGTCATAAAACTTCTGGCTACACCTCTTTGCTTTTGGACCGTGGAGTCGCATGAGAAAGTAGCCATATGGGAAAGCAACTTATTCACCTAAAGGTCAGAGTATTGGGAGAGGAGATGGGAGATGAGGAAAGAGGAACAGAAAGGGGGAGGGGAGAGCGAGAGGAGGGAAGGAAGTGACCAACAGGAGGGGCAGGGAGGAAGGGGGGCAGGAGGGGCAGGGAGGAAGGGGGGCGGGAGGAAGGGGGCGGGAGGGGCAGGGAGGAAGGGGGGCGGGAGGAAGGGGGCGGGAGGGGCAGGGAGGAGGTGAGGGCGATGAGGAGAGAGGAAGGAAGAGTTGAAGGAAAAGGAAGGAAGGGAAGGTTGAGGAACAGGAAGGAAGGGCGAAGGATACACCTTGACAGGACACGCCTCCTCCACACGCTCTAGGCCCTTCCACTAGGCTCCTCCTCCTAAAGGTACTACTGCCCGTCCATAGCACCAAGCTCACCATACAGGCCGCTGAACAGCAGCATCCCTCCAGGGAGAAGTGCCTGCCTTCACTTCACCCCAACATCCGTTCCCCTGAGCTATCTCCATCCATCTATCTAGTGTCATTTGTAGAGAGGCATCAGGGTGGTACTAGCCCAATTTGGCAGTGTGACCCAGAGCTCAGCTCTTAAAAGCAAGACGTACTTAAAACAGGTTGGTCACTCAGCTGACGGTCAGTAGATTAGCCTCTTCCTTGTCGCGGTCTAAGAGCTGGCTTTGGAGGCACGTCTATCTCCGTTACATTTTCTTACGTGCTCAGCTGTACAATTGAGTGATGCTCTTTCTTGTGAACTCAGGGTATTCCTGCTTAGGAGAACATCAGACCTGGCATTCAACTTATCAACGCAGACGATACAGCCCATGAAGTTGTTTAGAAAACATTTTACAAATATTAAATTACACTCTTGGTATCTTCGCTTCCCAGTCCCTACAGGGGGGGAAAAGAACCCCAACAACCACAAAACAACTTAATGTTTTTGCTGTGTTCCTCTTTCTGGTTACACAGCTAGATGTTGAACCGGGCTCCAGCGGGGAGCAGCTCTCACTCAGTGAGACTTTATTGTTTATGGCACGCTATTTGTTTCTTCTCTGCTGTCTCTGTTATTGTATGGTGAATATTCCTTCTCCCATGGAGTTTCAAGGCTGGAGAATGCTCACTCGAAGCTTCAGAGTCACACCTGTTTTCTATGACTTTCTGTCTATCATTTTAATTCTCTGCCCATTGTGTACGCCCTTGAAAATGTACGTAAATCAACGTCTCCATTCAAAAAGGAGGCCAGAGAAGCATTGGAGGATTGAAATCTGTGTTTTCCATACCAAACATAATGGAGATGGCCAGTGAATAGCTCTTGATGATTGGCTGCACACATCCTAGGGATACAAGAGGAGAATAATTAGGAGCATCATGAAATCTTCCAAAACATGTCTTTTCACAGGGCCACTGGGATAAGCGATGGCTACCAAGATGGGGATGCATCCCGATGTGTTCTCAAGAGAGCGAGTGTGCTTGAAGCCATGTTGAAAGCATATCTGAGTTGTTGAAAGAAAAATAGTGAATGAAGAGAGTTTTCCATCAGGGCTAAGAAACTCTGGTCTCCGTATCCCTTCTGCTATTCTCCAGTACCCTTGGGTGAGCTACGGTGTTTTAATGACGTTTCATGTCTCTCTTTCTTTCTCTTTTTTGCTCAATTTCTGCCTTTTATTGGGAATTGAACCTCGAATCCTCTAGCATACTGGATAAGTGATCTACCACTGAGCCACACCCCAGCCCCCCACTGGGGGATTCTAGGCAGCTGCTCTAACCACTGAGCAACACTCAGTCCTTTGCTTTTAAATCATAGACAAAGTGTCTGTGAATGGACAATGATAACAGTCCACTGGTGCATGGACGGAAAATTAATTTAATGTAAAGGCAGAGAGAGGAAGGACTAGAGAATTGATCTAATACTCTCTGGTAAAGCTACAGCAGGGAAGCTCTCAGAAAACAGAGGATGCGGGGAGGGAGGGGTGCAGCAGTTAAGGGGAAGCCATTTGTGGAGACGTCCATATCTGAGCCAACAGGTTGACTTCTCACTGTCTTAATCTTGCAGCTTCATGGGCCGTTAGGAGTTAGGCTCAAAGGTCTGCCTAAGACCCCAGGTCAGGCTCCCGCATGAAGAATCTGGTTGTTAAATTGTAAGGGATTTTGCTTTTATTTGCGTCTCTTTTTGTCTCTGGCATTGTCTCCATAAGAGGCTCAAAACTTGCCAAGTTGGCCCTGAATCCGTCATCCTCCTGCCTCAGCCTCCTGAGTATTCAAGATGACAGGACTATACCAACACACTTGGAAAGTATAACTTTTTAACTATTACTTATTTGTTCAATATTCCAATTTTCCTCAAGAAAGGACAAAAATGGTTTGGAAAAATGAATATAATAATAGTTTGGAAAAATACCTATAAATATCATGCAAATATATATAGAGGGCTACATAACCCCTTTATTTTCAATTGCTTTGTGCTTGCATAGATGCTTTCTTTTAGGTGAGTTGGACAATGGAATCTTTTTAATTATTGTGAATAAAAGAAACGAGGAAAGACATGGTGAGGACTCATGTCTATAATTTTCAGGTACTAGGGAAGGTGAAGGAGGAGCTTCAATGATTTAAAGCCAGCACATGCAACTTAGTGAGACACTGCCTAAAAATAAAAAGTGAAAACATGGCTGGGATGTAGCACAGTGGTAGAGCATCTTCTTAGAATCCCCCAATGAGAGGCTGCGATGTGGCTCAGTAGCAGATCACCTGCCTAGAGTCCCCCCAGTGAGGGGCTGCGATGTGGCTCAGCAGGAAAACATCTGTCTACTAAGTACAAGGATTTTGTTTTAATTGTCATTACCTACTTTACACACAAAATTAGAATCCAGGGAAGTAAACCATAAGCATGCACACAGATATTTTCTTCCAAGAGCAGACTGTTAATTGTTCTCTTTCTAGAAGGGGAAAGAACTGTTGCATAGGACTGATGACTTAGTCAGGGAGCTATTAATTCTGTGAAATCCAGTGTGAGGATCCCACTGCTTTTTCAGCTAACATAAGTAGCCCAGGCTGGCCTTGAATTTACTATACAGCTGAGAATGACTTTGAACTCCAAAATTCTCCTGTTTCCACTTTTGGAGTGCTGGGATTATAGTGTGTACCTATATGTCTGGCTTTTCTTAGGCATTTTGAGTGTCTAAGCTAGGGCACCTCCATCTTTATCATGTTAGAGAAAGGGTAGCATGCCTATGATGCCTTAGCCTGAACATCCCACTAACCTGGGTGACATTGAGGAAAGCTACACTCTTTGCTGGGCATATTTTCTTCTTCTGTGAAATGAAGAAGGAGAAGCAGATGATCTCTCCTACGTCTCTTCTGTCTCTAAACATCCGTGATGTATGGCACTTTGAATTCAATTGATTATTTTCCAGACTCTTCTGCGTACGTCGGCTCAGCCCCAGCTTTCTCTGCTCAGCCTCTCTGACAGTGATAAGTTGCAAAGTCATATAGAAGGGAGTTTTCTGTCTTCAGTTCAGGAGACGAATCTAGCTCTATTACTTGAGGTAACTCAATTCAATTCACATTTGATTCAATGTTGACTGAATAGTTACTTCAGCCAAATTACCAGGGAGCCTCCTGGTTTCCCCCTTGAGCCTTAGGAAGGCCGATGATTTCCTATTCTCTCTTCTTCAATCACAAAGCATGTATTGACTGTCTACTGTAACCTAGATATTAGGCATTAAAGATAAATCAGATGGGAATTCTGTCTTTTGAGGGTTTGCCAGATCAGATAGCAGGTTTCTCCCCCCCCCCCCTTGTGTTGGAGATTGAATCTAAGTCATTTTGCTGGCTAGGCAGATAATCACAGGACCATACCATACCCTCAGCCCCTCACTGGGGGATTCTAGGTAGGGGCTCTAACCACTGAGCCATACCCCAGCCCCTCACTGGGGGATTCTAGGCAGGTGCTCTACCACTGAGCCACACCCCAGTCCCTCACTGGGGGATTCTAGGCAGGGGCTCTACCACTGAGCCACACTCCACCCCTCACTGGGGGATTCTAGGCAGGGGCTCTACCACTGAGCCATGGACCCCAGCTCTTTCTGGGGAGATCTAGGAAAATGCCCCATTGAGTTGTACCCCAGTCCTTCATGGGAGGGGGTTCCTATGCAAATGCTTTTGCCCTGAGCTATATCCCTACCTTTATATCCCAATCTTTTATTTTAAGCCTGAGTTTCATTACATTGCCCGGGATGGCTTTGAACATTCGGTTCTCTGGCCTCAGACTCCTGAGTATCTGGGATTAGAGTCCTGTGTCACCAGGTCTAGATCAAATAGTATGTAAACAAAAACAGTCCTTGTTGTCAGTCTTTACCTGCATTATATCTATCACTTTTTCTACTTGCCAACGAGGTGGCACTGGATAAAGTGAAATTTTATGTAATTAAGTTCCTTTTCTTTCCCAGCGACAATAGGAACAGTTTGTCATCTATGGCTTGTGAATTCTGCACCTCAAGATCGAAATTGCAACAGCATCTTTACAGAATATGTGGAGACTTCTTGCTCTTCTGATAACAACAGATATTTATATGGTACTACGTGTTATGGATGATGTAGAGGTTACCAAATGTATCCAGGGCATGAATAGAGGTTATGTATAGATGCTACACCATTTTATATCTGGAACCTAAACTTCCATTGATTCTGGTTTCCTCAGTAGAACTGGAATCAATGCACATGGATACTGAGAGATGATCCCACCTGTTCTGTAGGGTGTGTGTAAATACCCAACCTACAAAGAGCTGCATTTAGTGTGCAGTGTGGACAGTGAAGCTGCTAATATGTTAGAAACATAAGAGGTCCCATCACTGGTTTAAAGTGTATGAAGAATATTTAGCTTGGGCTGGAGAGATGGCTCAGTGAGTAGAGAGCTTGCTGCACAAACATAGGCACCTTAGTGTGGATGAGAAGAACCCACATAAAGCTGGATGCTGTATCAATCCATCTGTACTCCCTATGGCAAGATGGAGGGTGGTGACAGAAGAATCCCTAGGTGCTCCTGGGGCAGAACAATAAAAGACCTGGTGTCAAACAATGTTGGAGTGAAGGACCAATACTGAGGTCTCTACACACATATGTATGGCGTGTATGCACTGGTGGGTGTGCACATATGTGCATGTGTGTGCACGTACACATACATATGCATACACACACACACACACACACACACACAGAGAGAGAGAGAGAGAGAGAGAGAGAGAGAGAGAGAGAGAGAGAGAGAGAGAGAATTAAATACTTAACTTTGAACCCATAAGGTGACATTTATAACAGCTCTGGAAGTGAATTAAACTCCTCCAGAAATAAAAAGATAACAGGCTTCTGGTCTATGAATCCAGGAAGCCAAAGATTGGCATCAGAGCACGTCAATGATTGAGAGAGACTTGATTCTCGTGATGTGGGAGGGGAAGACAGTCTTCAGGATCTTTGGCATCTCTTGAAGATGACTCAGGAAACACGAGGTCTATCTGGCAATCAGGAGTTTTGCTATCAAATGTCTGCCACGCAAGAAAAGATGGATGGAACAGGAAAAGAAGGGCAGGGGCTTCTTTGCTTTGGGGGATTTATCTTTTCCTTTTGAAGAGGCTCTTTACCAAATCTGGACTTTTGAATGAGGCTGCAGATTTTTCTTGGCTTTTTCAAATTTTGTGATGCTAAACCTGATACAGCTACTCTCCACTTGGTTCTACCCTCATTCTTTTGAATCTTTTAAAGAAAAAAAAACAAAACACAAAACAAAACAAAAAACAAATCAGGTGGGGGGGGGATCAAATTTAGTACTTGATCTGGAGTATTCTGCATTTGAATATTTGAATGTTACCCTTCCTCCCCGCTGTGTGTGTGTGTGTGTGTGTGTGTGTGTGTGTGTGTGTGTGTAAGTGGATGCAGATCCCTTGCAGCTGGATTTACATGTTGCTGTGAGCTGCTCAACAGGGATCTTTTACAAGAGCAGTAAGTACTCTTAACCACCTTTCTGTCCACCCCTTTTATTGGTTGTTAAATAGAGTATCTTTTATTTATCCATTGTCTGCTTCATGCATGTAAACTGTGTATGCTTTTTTTTTTATAAAGATTTTAAAAAGCTCATGTATCTTACTTACTTAATTACCAACTTCTGCGTTTCTCTCTCTCAGGCCCTTCCCACTCATGAGCTCTCCTTTATTCTTATTAAAACCACTGAGTCCAACTATTGCATCTGCCAGGATGTTGAGCCATCTGGTTTGTTCTGTCCTTTTGTGGGTAACTGTAGCACCTTGGCTGGGAGTATAGTCGCCATATAGTAGATGGCACCCCATGGCACCTCTCCCCATCATCTGGATCTAACCTTCTTTCTGCCTCCTCTTCAGTGATATTGCTTAAGCAGCCAGGAATTGGCCATTGAGCAGATCATCTATTTCTCCTTAGAGCCTTACACATCGTACATATGCGGTAAGTAGTTATGGCTGATCACTCACCAGGTGGAGCCCGCAGTGTTTGGCCATGGATTCAGGGCATGCTCTGCCTTTTCAAAGTCTCCACCATGTCATAGCCTGGGCCCAGGGTATCCTTCTGGAGGTCTCCGTTTGAAGATCGATATGTCATCCCTGTTCTTATCAATCATGAGAAAATTTATTTGCCAACACCCAACTCTTGTAATTGCATTTTAAAAAATAGATAATGCTTCAAAAAGTCAAATATAATATCAAAGGTGCAGGTACTAAGGAAGTGGAAATTCGGTGTAGCCAGTGTAGGCAAGCCTCCTCCGAGATTCAAGATGTCAAACTCTGTTACTCTTGTTATTGCTTTACAGTATTTCAAATCGTGTTACATTATATCACGCCACTCTGGAATATGAAGTGAGCCTCAAACTGTCGGATAATGGGCAAACACAAGGGTTGCCTGACAGTATGAATTATCCTTGAGCGGTTTGGCGTAAAGTAATCACACCACTCTTTAGGGAGAGGGCAAAAGGAAAAAAAAATAACAGAGCTAGACATTTTGGATGAAATAGCAGTATAGTCAGATTCAGTGACCCACTCAGGCAGCGTCCAGTGGACCCAATGCCCCTGCCATACTCTGCAAGCATCCCTGAGCATACCTCATTGTGGATGGGGAAACACTCTGTGTCCATCAAGGTCTCTCCCGATGAATAAAGCTGTTTCTCACCAAGAAAAGAAGACCAGTGACAGGTGGGAATGACCATTTAATTCGCACTACAAGGCTGCAGTTCCTCAGGTTCCAAGCAACCTGATTCACTGAGCCTGTTCTGCTTTCACTTGAAAAAAAAATGCGATTTACAGATTAGAGATTATGACTTGTGTGTGTGTGTGGGGGGGGTGGGTATTTGTGTGTGCTCTTATGAGAATGCATGTACACACATACTTGTGCATACATGCATGCACACACACTTGTGCATGTATGCACGCACACATATACACATGACTTGAATGCAACAGTGTGGAGGTCAGAGGACAACCTTGGGTGATGGTCTCTGCTTTCTACCTTGTTTGACACAAGATCTCCTCTTTCCAAGTGCAGCTTCAGGCTAGCTGGCCCAGGAGCATCTGGGGAATTCCCCTGTCTTCCCTCTCACCATAGAGGTGCTATTTTCCCATTTGAGAGGTTCTAGGGATCTGAAAACTCCGAACCTCACTTGTACAACAAATGCTGATCCGTCTTGCCCAACCCATAGTTTTGCAAGCAGGCACTTTGCAGGCTGTCTCAGCCTTCTCTCAGAGTACTCCTTTATTCTATAAGCAAACATATTCTATATTTATGAGTGCTTTTTATAATTCGTATTTGCATCTCTATTAAAAACTGCAAATAATGAGCATTGAACTTGTGAGCTGTTATGACAACTGTTGGCGGCAGAGGCTTGGGGGAAAACATTGAGCAATGCTCAGACAACAGCTGGGGCTAGTCATATCCCAAAAGCTTGATTCTCACACTCTGGTACCTAGAGAGCAGCCTGCCAATGTCAAGTCATAGCAGATTGAGGTCAATGAACTAGAGTGTTTATTAAGAGTAGCTGACGTTAGAGCCAAATGTCACAATGAAACTAGAACCTGGGTGACAGACGGCAATGTTCATTCTGAAGAGTGAGTGACCAGAATTAGGTCTGAGGAAAAAGGCCAGGGAGGGAGAATGCTCTCAATGTGTGGTGGTACCGGGAAGGATATTCACATTTTTGCAGAATTTCACGGGTGGGTCCAGGCTCATAGATAAGGAATGAGCTAAGACACACCTTGTTTTGCCTCTAGATTTATCTCTGCCAACTTCTTGACCTCACTTCTGTGATCTTGCTTCATCTGTCTATCTGTCCATCCATCTATCCATCCATCCATCCACCCACCCACCCATTGATCCATCTGTTCATCTATCCAGATGATGAAGGGGAGTGTCTTAATTATTAAGATTATTGATGTGGGAAGACCAGGCCACTGTGGGTAGTGTTAATTCCTAGTCAGGGCATTCTTCACTGTGTGAGCACAAAACAAGCAATCAAAGAAGCATGCATACACTCATTTCTCTCTGCTCTCGGTTGTGAATGCAGTGTGATTAGCTATTTTAAGTTCCTGCACAGTGGAGGACTATAACCCGGAATTGTAAATGGAAATAAACCCCTTTCCCACCTAAATTGTTTTTCTGCTTTTGTATTTTGCTACACCAGCAAAAAGGAAACCAGATTATATTTCTTTCCTTGATCTGCCCATTGTCCTACCCAGTCATATATCATCCGTTCACCTTTCTGCTCATCTATCTACTCACATAATGGAGAGTCACAGGCTTTGCTATTCAAAATCTACTTATTTATAAGGTAATCGCATCTTTCAAGAGCCTCTTCACAATTTTACAGCCACATCAAGACTCATGACCAATAAAATAGCTGGCGATTACAACCCTAAATTGCCATGTACAATTAACCATCACAGGAGGGAAGGACCCTATCAGGTGAAAGTTCCAAAAATTATGGCAAAGGACAGACCTGCCTACCTTTACATCTCAGATTTGATAACACCTTCTTTGGATAGGATACAGTTCATCATGGTAGAGAAGACATGATTTCAGGAGCATGAGGCAGCTCAGCTGGTCACATTAAATCCACAGTCAGGAAGGAGAGAGGTATGAACGGTGTTGCTCAGCTCTTTTCTCTTTTTATTCAGCTGGGGACCCGAGCCCATGGGGTGGTGCCACTTACGCATATGGTCTGTACTGCTGCGTCAGTTAACCTAGTATAGACACTTCTTCATAGACATGCCCAAGGATTTGTCTCCAAGGCGATTCTTGAGCCTCTTAAGTTAGCAACATGAGCTCTCACAGCACATAGTGGGTCTGGTTCTTACCACAGTTTTCTGTCTTAGCTACAAGTGATTCACAGGGGAAATAGATTGGGGGGGTCTGTCAGTACAAAGCAGTTGTTTAATTGAAGGATGCTTTCAAAGAACTACAGAAGTTAACAAAACCAAATCTCTTTTCTGCTCCCCCCCCAAATTATGAAGCAAAGTATGCTCCCATTACTGGATCCACAGAGACAATCTAAATCTTGAATAACAGAAAAGCCTAGAGGGGAATAAAGACCCTGGCTCAGGGCTCAGCATAAGACACAACTACTTAAGTATTCGCTTAGTATTTTATCAACTAGGTCAAGTCTACAAGGCATTCAACTTAAGGACTGATTTTGTTCTTGAGAAGATAGAGCTGAACGAAGGCTCTGAGTTATAATAAATATTGCTTTATCAATGTCCTCATTTTCAGATGCCCGTATGACATTGTGGTAAACTTGCTGTATACCTTTTTATTTATTTTTAAAATATGTATTTATTTTTGTTCTATGGGTATGGCTGTTTTGCCTGCATATGTGTCTATGTGCGTGTGCACCAGGTGTTTTAAGTGCCCATGAAGGCCAGAACAAGGCATAAATCTCCTGCAGTGGGAGTTACAGATAGTTATTAGCTGCCACGTGGGTGTTGGGAACTGAACCTGCATCCTGTGCAAGAGCAACAAGTGATCTTGACCTCTCCAGACACTACTTTTAATTTAAAAAAAAATCATTTTATATGTATGTGTCTGTAAGAGTGTATGGCACATGTGGGGTTCCAAGGAGATCAGAAGAAGATGTCACATGCTCTGGAGCTGGAGTGATACCCAATTGTAAATGGAGTGACTCCGATGCTGGAAACCTAATGTAGGCCATGCGGATGAGAGTCTGGTGCTCTTCACTGCTGAGCTATCTCTCCAGATGTCTATGTCCCTTTTGAATAGGAGTAAGAAGGAGACTTTGATATGTTTTTTATATTTATTAATTATTAATAAAATTTCTTTTACATACTCTCCACTGTACCCCCTCCCTCCCCCTTGCTCCCCACAACCCTGCCTCCCATCCACTCCTCAAAGGAGGTAAAACTTCTCTTTGTGTAGTTGACACAGGCCAGTATACCGAGTTGAGGCAGGACCCATCCCCTCATCCCTGTATCGAGGCTGAGTAAGGCATACTACCATAGGGAGTGGGCTCTACAAAGCCAGTTCATGTACCCAGGATAATTCCTGGTTCTATAGCTAGGAGCCTTTTAACAGCTTGATCAGTGCAACTGTCTCCCTTTTTCAGAGGGCCTAGTTCTGTCCCATGCAGGCTCCCCAGTTGTTAGTCCCAGTCTGTGAGCTCCCATTAACTCTCAGCTGTCCCTGTGGATGTCTCCATTGTTCCTCCCTCCCTCCATTGTGCTCCTGACCCTCCCCCTGCTCCTCCAGTTGTTTCTCCCTCTCTTCAACTGAACTCCAGGAGTTTGGCCGAGTGCTTGGCTGTGGGTGTCTGCATCCGCTTCCATCAGTCATTGGATACAGGTTCTATGATGACAATTAAGGTAGTCATCAATCTGACTACAGAGGAAGGTTAATTCAGGCACCCTCGCCCTCTCCAGCATTGCTAGGAGCCTTACCCTGCTATTTGTATAACGCTTACAAGAGGATCTGCAGAATTTTTGAGTCATCTACTGGTACACGCCTCTCCTACTCAGTACAAGGCTCTGGAAACGAACTGAACTAGATCTAGCTGCCCTGTATTTGCCTTAGGAGTTTAGCACAAGATGTGTCACTAAGAGACTCCTCAGCATGCATTTGACTCCCAGTGTGGGTTCAATTCAGTTCAACCCAGTGCAACCCACGCCTCTGGTATCATCCCAGTTGAACGTGGCAGGGTCAGGTAATAGAATCTACCTCTGGTCACTGGTGGTTTTGCATACATTAGACTTGCAAATAAGCGAGAACCTGCTTTCAGAGGCAGAACCTTTGTTTATTTAGGACTCAATGAAAGGAATCCTGGCATTTCCAGTCTTGCCCAACTTCTCAGCAGTATCTAATTTTCTAAGTCCAATATCTGCCTGCTTTATTTGAGAGCCCAAATCTGTCTGGAGGGCAGAAGAGTTTATAAGGACTCTTCATTCTCTTCTTTCCACTGAGCCCTGGATTTTTTTTTTTTTTGATTGGCTGGGACTCAAGGAGATATTGTCTGTCTTGTCTAGCTCCATTGTATGAACTCAGCTCTCACTTTAAGGACAGGGGTTTGGTGCCTGAGTTTATGCTGAAAAGTCCAGTTTTCCATTTGCATTTGTCTTTTTTCTTGGTTTTAAGAGATGTTTAACCTTCCAGATGGGAGAGGGAAGTTCACCTGTCTTATTTCTGTTCCACGTACTCTCTAGTCTTCTTATGTGGCCATCCATTACTGTAATAGCTCAAAACACTTGAGAAACGGCTACTTAAGGGAGAAAGATTTTATTTGGGCTCACACTTCCAGGGTACAGTTCATCATGTTGCAGAAAACATAGTATCAGGAGTGTGAGGCATTCCATTGGTGGTGGGCTAGGAAAGCGTTTGGTATTATTGTGCTACAAAAGAAAATGTAGTTATACTTGGATAGGAGGGATTTTTAGATTAGGTTGGGTTAGAAGACCCATCTTAACTCTAGCTGGTACCACTCCATAGGCAGGGGTCCCAGACTGAATAAGGAGGAATGGAGCTGAGCACTAGTGTTCATCTCTCTCTACTTCCTAATTGTGGATGGGATGAATGTGAACAGCTGACTGATGCTCCTGCCACCATGCCTTCCTCATCATGATGGACTGTAACCTTTAGCTGTAAGCCAAATATACCCTTCTTAAGTAGCTTGTTGTCAGGGGTTTGATAATAGCAACATGCTTAGAAATGAATGCAACAGGAGACTCATCCTGGAATCCTTCCTTTCCTCTTCGCTAACTACCTTTTTGGTGGGCAGTCAGTGCTTGCAGGAGGCTATGTGATGTAACCCAGTATGGCGAGTAGTGTTAACTGCCAGCTTGCCAGGGTCTAAAGTCACCTAGAAGAAAAGCCTGCAGGCACAACTGTGAGGATCATCTAGGTTAGCTTTCGTGCATGCTTGTAGAGAATTATAATGATTTCCTTAGTTGAGATGGGAAGATCTACCACCATGGTTGGTATCATTCCTTAGGCTTCAATCCTTGTACAAAAGGAAGAAGGGAACTGAGCATGAACATTCAATGCTTTTCTGATTGTTGTTTGTGGATGTGATGTGACCAGCTGCGTTGACTTCCCTGACGTGATTGAACTGTGAGCTATTAAATCTCCAATTGCTTTTGTCAGAGTGTTTTTATTATAGCAACAGCAGAAGTAACTGTAAGACCCATTTCTATCATTTCATTGCATTGCTACACAGGTTTTCACTGGAGCCTGGAGTACACCACAAGATCTTGTGTCACTCAAAAGTAAGCTTTCTCTAATAATAGTAATAATAATTATTATCGAGAATAACAACAATAATAATTTTTTGCTGGAAGAAACAAGAAAATGCTTTTCTTTTTTCAATAAAAGGTATTATTTTTATTTTCAACTATGTGCATTTGTGTGTGTCTATGTATTAGTATATGCACATGTGTACAGGTACATTCAGAGTCCCGAAGAGGGTATCATTGCCTTATGAACAGAGTTAGAGGTGTTTGTAAGCCACTCTATGAGGGTTCTAGTTACTGACCAGGTCCTCTGGAAGAGCAGCAAATGCTCTAACCACTGAGTCACCCATCCAGATCCCAGAAAATACATTTCATTTGCTTGTGATCATACTCCGATGGTAGGCAACTGCAAACTAATAAGTCTTGTTCCATCAGCATGACTTTGCTATCAAAAAGAGTCTGTGTGTGTTTTTTTAAAGCCACAAATAATTGTAAAATTTAGGACTGCGAAGCATCCATAATGACAGATAATACTGTTAAGTAATGGCTTCTCACCAGCCTTTTTCCAAAACCCAATGTATATCCAATTCTTTTCCTCCACACCTCTCTGCATCTCCCTTTGTACACAGTGTTTGTTGTGGGATTCAGGTGTCAGCTGACAAGGTCAAGGGACATTTATACAGAGCACCGGGCCCCCCGACCTGAAGGGGGCGGGGGAAAAGCCCCATTAAAAAGGGTCTGCGGATACGACACGCTCTCTTCCTGGTTCCGGGCTGCGAGAGGGGATTCCATCGTCCGTCCGTCTGCAGACTCCAGTTCCTGTTCAGGTGCTATTGTAATCTGTTGCTGGTACCGTGAGTTCTGGATTATATTTTAATAAATATTTTTCTAGTATTGGTGTTCTTGTGGGTAAACTCCGCCTACATCTGGCGCCCAACTTGCCGGACCCACGTCCCGGACCCACGGGCGGGCCCACGGGACGGGTTTAAATCACACTCAGGTCAGGTTTTGAGTGTGGGCAGGGCTTATCCAGCCCCGTGCGGATTTGGTTTTGAGCGGTGACCTCCAAACGGCTTACGCCATCAGTTTCCGAGGCTCCCGGTCTGGTTCAGCCGGCGCCAGCGGCGGCTCCAGGCCTCTCAACCAGCCGCACGGCCTCGGCCCCGCTGCCACGCGCGGTCGGTAGACCCCCCCCCACCCAGCACACGACCCGCGGCTAGCTGCCTAGCTGAAGGTAGACCCGGGCCGGTTGCAGCTGCCGCGCGCGGTCTGTAGCCCCGCCCCTCGACCAGCGGCGTAGCCGTTAGGCCCTGTTGCCTAGCTATTCGCTACACGCGCGGTCGGAATCTCTGCCTTTCAACCAATCGCGCGGCTGCGGCTCCGCTGTAGGAACTGCTGCGCGGTCGGTCTGTCTAACCGCTGCGCGCGCACGCGCGGTCGGTATCTCTGCCTTTCAACCAGTCGCGCGGCTGCGGCTCTGCTGCCTAGCTTAAAGGCTGACCCGGGCTGTCTGCCTGCTGCGCACGCGGTCGGTAACTTCAACCCTCCCCCAGCGCCCTAGCTAAACGGCTGAGACCCGGGCTGCTTGCTTCCGCCCCTAGCTGTACCGCTGCTCAGTTCATTTTAATTGAGTTTGAACTGCGGCTGCACGAGCGCCCTTCCCCCAACCTGGCTGGCTGAGTTTGACCCAAAAACTGCAGATTCAAGCGGCAGCTCCGCCCTTAACCCCTGTAACCTGGGACAATTGTGAATTACTCCTGTAGGTTAACAAAGATAACTAAAACCATTCTATCTTGTAATTAACATCCTGTCTTGACTTGTGAGAATTTGCCTTTTCCAAAGGTTCTATTCTATCTGCTGAGACCCTTTAACACCTAGGATCTGTGAATAGTGTGCTGAGTGTTTCTACAGCGGCCATACAGCAGGGCACTAAACGTTATTGTGACACCTTCTGACCACACAGCATCATTGCACCGGGATTGAGGTAATGGCTGACAACTATTCTTTTGAGGAATTCGGTATATATTTTTCCACGATGGTTGACAAGTTTTTAAATGAGTATCTTGAGGTATTCAATATCCCAGTTTTACTACTTTTTGGTCTGTTTCTGTATGTTGTGTTCCACAATAGACGGGTGATGACTGAGGTCACGAATTCAAACCTTCAATTACAGTCCAAACTTGGTATTATAGAATTATCAAACGCTACACTGTCAGATGACGTTAAGCAGATGCAGAACTTAAATCGGCAGCTGTTGTCCAACGTATGTGAATTACAGCTCTCAAACTCTGCTGTGTCTAAGACAATAGATACTCTACAAATTGATTACAACAAGCTTTCTCATTATGACAGCACTATACGAGAACAATATAAACTCTACGTAACTGATGAGAACAAGAAACTTATTGACCACATTAATAAAGTGGACGAGAAAATCATTAATTATGCTAATGATGTAGATCTCAAAATTGCTAACTCGGTGAAGTCTTTACAAGGATCACTTCATCAAGAAAGTCAAACTTTGAGACAGATGGTATCCGAAATACAAGAATTTGTACCTGCACTGTCCAAATTCCAAGAATGGGAATCCGTAGTGTCCAAAATCCAAAAATGGGAACCCATTATATCCAAAATGGAAGAATGTGGGGACCATATTGCAACACTACAAAAGGGCAATGATACATCTGATGCTCAGAACAGTTCAGGTCAACCCCCAATGGGGTGTTATGGTACTGGAAATACTTTACATAAAGTTGTAAACATCACGGGGATACCTCCTTCACCACCACTATTATTCCCAGCTACTATTCAGACCAAGATGGCACCAGGGGGTTCCTCAGAATATGTAGAGTATAGTTATGAGCCACTACATATGAAAGACATCAAAGATTTTAAAGAGGCAATATCCATGTATGGTATTCACTCTACTTATGTAAAGCAGCTCCTGAATTCATGGTCTGCAAAAAACCGAATCCTCCCCCTCGATTGGATGCAGCTAACGGCTGCTGTCTTGGACCAGAGTCAAAATTTGCAGTGGAGAAGCTGGTTTAGAGAAGAAGCCAGGACCTTAGAACACCAAGGAAGAATTAGGGGTTTCTTTGCTTCTCAGGACCAAATCCTTGGTGAAGGAATGTTTGCTGACGTGAAGACTCAGACTACTTATGACGAACATACTTTATTGCTATGCCGTACGGCCGCACTTAATGCATGGGAAAAGATTTTAGACTCAGGTCAAAAAGTTGAGCATTATGCTAAGGTCAAACAAGGTTTAAAAGAGCCTTATACTGACTTTCTACACAGGCTTACCACGGCTGTAAATAGAGCAATATCAGATCCAGAAGCTAGAAAGCAAATAATACTTTCTCTGGCCTTTGATCATGCTAATCCAGAATGTAGAAGAATGCTTCTGCCTTTAAAAATCAGAGCCGCACCTCTAGAAGAATGGATTCAATATACAATCAATGCTGAACCTCTCCATAGTAATGAAGACAATTGGGTAGACCAAACCATTGATAAGGTAAGGAAGAGGAACCAAGGAATCACTTGTTTCAACTGTGGTAGACAAGGCCATGTAAGACGAAACTGTACACAAAGTACTCTTAGAAACGATGCCCGATCTAGGTTTAATTCGAACAGAAGGCCATTGCCTTCTGGATTATGCAGAAGATGTGGCAAGGGACGACATTGGACCAATGAATGTAGATCTACCAGAGATAAAGAAGGCAACCCTCTGCCATCGGGAAACGCCTTTCGGGGCTTCCCCCGGGAAGCCCCCCAAAATCAGACTCCAAATTCGAGGATGGTGAGATCATATCCGGTCGTAGTAGAAGACCAGCATCCTCAAGACGAATAGAACACCCAATACCTGATCTTGAAAAACATACGATATCAGATGATAACATAAATTCAAAAGAAGATTCAGAAACTCCAAAGAAAATTACGAAACGGATATTTTGGCAGACTTCGATAAATGAACAAAGACCAAAATTGGGTGTACTGATAGACAATATTTATATCCAGGGTTTAGTCGACACGGGGGCTGATGTTTCGATCATAACCCCACGGTCCTGGCATCCGAGATGGCCTTTACAGACAGTAGATATCCAATTTCTGGGTATTGGAACAATATCTCAGGTGAAACAGAGTGTGAGGTGGCTTGAATGCATAGGACCAGAAGGTCAGAAAGGACGGTTAAAGCCATATATGGCTGATATAGCAGTGAATCTGTGGGGTCGCGACCTCCTAATGCAATGGAATACCCAGATTAAAATCCCTCCTGGTTATGATGTCAGCCAAAGGATCAACTATGTTTCCAAAAATGACAAAAATTCACCAGCCATTCAAGTTGTACAAAAGAATCGCCCTCTTAATAAGACACTCACAGCACTGCCTTTGAAATGGTTAACGGAAAAGCCTATTTGGGTTCAACAATGGCCTTTGACAAAGGAAAAACTTCAGGCGTTAGAACAGTTGGTACAGGAGCAGTTACAGGCTCAGCATATTGAAGAATCAACCAGTCCGTGGAATTCTCCTGTTTTTGTTGTCAAGAAGAAATCTGGAAAATGGAGGATGGTGACAGATTTAAGAGCAATTAATAAGGTGATTCAACCTATGGGCTCCTTACAATCTGGTATTCCCCTGCCTTCTCTGCTACCTAAAGGATGGCCTATTACAGTTATTGACTTGAAAGATTGCTTTTTTACCATACCTTTACAGGAACAGGACAAAGAGAAATTTGCTTTTACAGTGCCTACTCTTAATAATTCAGGGCCAGCTAAGAGGTACCAATGGAGAGTCCTGCCCCAAGGAATGTTAAATAGTCCCACTTTATGCCAATATTTTGTACAACAACCACTAGAAATACTACGCAAGCGCTTCCCACAATCTATCATTTACCATTATATGGACGATATTTTGTTGGCAGACCCAAACCCACAGACATTAGAAACATTGTTTGAAGAACTACAGAAAGTATTGCCTAATTGGGGACTGCAAATTGCTCCAGAAAAAGTACAGAGGGGAGATTCTATCAATTATTTAGGATATAAGATAGGTTTACAAAAAATTAGACCACAAAAGGTAAAATTAAATAGAGATAAATTGAAGACTCTTAACGATTTTCAAAAGCTACTAGGAGATATTGCTCATATACGGCCCATGATTGGTATAAAAAACTATGAACTAGTTAATTTATTCAAGACTTTAGAAGGTGACAAGGGTTTAAATAGTCCAAGAAAACTATCTGATGAAGCTGAGAAAGAATTAGAGTTGGTAGAAAGAAAACTTCAGGAAACACATGTGGATCGTGTGGATCCAGACTTGGAATGCATACTTGTTATTTTACCCTCAAGACAATCTCCAACAGGAATCTTAATGCAAAGAGAAAGCATCATATTAGAATGGATATTTCTGCCACATAGGCCAAGCAAAAAGATGAAGACATATATCGAAAAAATTGCTGATCTGATTTTTAAAGGTAAATTGAGACTCCGCCAATTGACTGGAAAGGACCCTGCAGAAATTGTTGTGCCTCTGACTAATGAAGAAATTGAACGATTATGGGCAGACAGTGAACCTTGGCAAAAGGCTTGCAGTGACTTTTTAGGAGAAATTAATAATAAATATCCCCAAAACAAGAGAATTCAATTTATAAAGGAAACTAATTGGATCTTTCCTCGTGTAGTACAAGATGAACCAATTTCTGGAGCCCCTATATTTTATACAGATGCAAACAATTTAGGGAAGGCTGGCTACAAGTCTGAAAACCTAACTAAAGTGGCTCAGAGCCCTTATAACTCTGTTCAAAAGTCAGAACTATACGCGATCATTATGGTGTTGTTGGATTTCACAGAGCCTCTTAACTTAATTACTGACTCTCAATATGCAGAAAGAGTTGTTTCACATATTGAAACTGCTGACTTCATTCCTGATGATACGGACTTGACCTTACTATTCATACAACTACAAGATATCATCAGAGGTAGAATACATCCTATGTACATAACACATATCAGGGCACACACGGGCCTCCCAGGCCCTCTAGCGCAGGGTAATGAGGAAATAGATCGGTTGCTAATAGGAAGCGTGCTAAAGGCCACAGAATTTCATGAAAAGCATCATGTTAACAGCAAAGGGCTGAAGAAGAGTTTTCCCATCACTTGGATTGAAGCAAAGGAAATACTAAAAAAATGTGACACTTGCTCTTTCTATAACCAACCATCTTTACCTGCAGGAACTAATCCTAAGGGTACACACGGAAATGAGATATGGCAAATGGATGTGTTTCACTTTCCAGAATTCGGAAAGATGAAATATGTACATCATACTATTGACACCTATTCTGGAATGCAATGGGCGACTGCCCTGAGTTCAGAAAATGCTGATGCTGTACTTACTCACCTTTTGGAAGCCATGGCCGTATTGGGAATTCCCACTCAGATTAAGACTGACAATGCTCCAGCTTATGTCTCCCGAAAAATGAAGATAATTTTTGCATACTATGATATAAAGCATATTACAGGGATACCACACAATCCTACAGGACAGGCAGTCGTGGAGAGATCTCACCGCACATTAAAAGAGATGCTTTATAAACAAAAGAAAGAAATGAAAAAGCCCAGAGAGAGGTTGCATAGTGCCTTATTGACTTTAAATTTTCTTAATGCTGATGAAAAGGGAACTTCAGCTGCTGAGAGACATTGGGTAGTAGAAAAATCTTCTGAGTTAAATCAACCCATTTACTTCAAAGATGTGTTGACTTCCGAATGGAAGCCAGGGTATGCGCTTCGGTGGGGTAGGGGTTTTGCTCTTGTTTCAACAGGGACAGAAAAGATATGGGTACCAACAAAACTAATAAAAGCCCGCTTCGAAAAGGAGTCTCTTCCTGAACAAGAAAAGTAACTGCTCATCCCTGACATGACAAACGGATGCGTGGTAAGGAAAACACACTTAACAAACCTGGGGCAGGGTCTCTCAGTTTTGTCTTTACAGGAAAATGGATACAACTATTTTTACGGCATTGTCTAAACATTGAATAATTACTCACCTGCAATAGAAGACAGACTGATGATTAAAGAATGTACAAGACTGACTACGAGACCAACTGATACACACGTGCACTACTGGGTAATTTCTCAATTTTTACTGCTTTACATCTTGCATCTACATCTCAAAAAAAAAAAATGGTCCTGATTTGACTATTAATAAGGCTGGATTTGGATTGGGAACTTGTGGCTTTCTCCCTCTCTAAACCCAAGCATATTGGTAAAGAAATATGAAAAATTCTGTCTCACATCATAAAAGCCACCTGGTATGAGACAGAAGGCATAATATTTAGGGACCAATATTACTGTGACTTCATCTTAAACCTCGTTCCTCCCTGTTTCTGTACCTCTCAAACATCTCACTCTGTCTGCTTCCAGTCTCCTAAAGTCATGAAAGATATAAATATCTTTTGAATTTCTACAATGCTTAAGTTTTCCACTGTAAATAACATTTCCTCCTATCAGCTATCTACAAAGAATCTGAAACCGAGGATGGGGCCTCCACCGGAACAACTCCTGCTAGAAAAACAAAAATAGAAGAAAGAATATGAGAGAGAGAGAATAAGAGACAGATAGACAGACAGCAGAGACAAAAATAGAAAAATCAGGAACCTGGTGCGCACCAATCAATAATTGCTTTCAAGAAATAGATTATTCAAAAACAGCTGCAAGATAGCTCCTTATGATTATCCTTCAGATCACACTGCTAATTAAGTTTCCAGATGGAGTTAACCACTATCCTACAAATGGTTATAGATGTATGTGGTCAGTCCATTAAGAACTAACCATTGTTTTAGCTTTTTACAGGATCCCAAAGAGATGCCATCGCCCTTAAGTCAGCAGGAAGCAACCTTAATAAACGACTACGCCCCCTTTCCCAATAAGTTTTATGATCCAAAGGTTGTGGTAAAAACTGGGTGTAAAAGACAAAAACTATAATATAGCATCAGAGATCTTTTTTTTAGAAGAGAGGGGGAATAGATAGGATAGATAAAGGTAGACTGTTCTACCTACCTATACTTCATTTTAGCTAAATGTATGGGCTAAGCTAAAGACAATCTGCACTGTCATAGATATCTATATATTGATACTAATGCAAAATCATTTTATATGTTTAATTGTGATAATTTGTACATTGGTACAAAGTTTAATCTGAGATTGTTTTATGTAACCAAAGCAACTTGTACTTCGATATAAATCTGAATCTGTAACTATTATGTAAAGCTGAATCTAAAATTGCTATATTTTATGTATGCTCATACCTTTGTTTTAAAATATTTGCACATCATTGTCATGTATACTATGCAATTACTACCTTCATTTAACTATACTAGATATAATGTATGATTGCACTAGTTATGATATATGCACAAGATGTTTTATATACCTCTGTTTAGATGATATATATGTATTTACATGTCTAAAATGCTGTGGACACTTTACCTGGTAAAATACCCCTGGCTAATGCTCGATAGTTCTACTAAGGGTCATTGTTCAGAGATTGTACATCCCTTATATAAGTATTCTAATTTTTAGTACAGGGGGTTTATTCCTTAAGACGATAAGATCTGCAGTCAACACTATTTAAGGTATCATATCCCAGTCATTTCAGATACAGGTTAGAATATCATAGATGGACAAGAATCTTCAACCGTTTCATAGACCCAGAGAATATGGCATTTAACATTTAAAAATTTGGCCACGAGAGACACGACGACTCCTGGTGTCACTGCTCCCTTCACGAGATGGTGTTGAGCATCAAGGATACTCCATTGGAGTTGGTCCTTTTGGCAAAAAATGGCCGGTTGAGTAAGGAACTGTCCTTACCTTGATTGCTGACAGTACACACATGATGTCAAGCTGGATGAACAAACTGAGATAGAGACTGACGAAACCTGCCTAGACAGGATAAGACAGTCCCTTCAAAATTGTTCTGCTTGTAAAAAGATCTGTCAGATGCCATAGGCCTATAGCCAATCCGATAGATGCTCTAACGGTGCACAAATCCAGAGGTGATAGTCCAGGTAGCTGTGTTGCTGTCCTCTCCCAAATTTTGGAAGTAGCTGCTTCCATGTACTTCTGTCTTTCAGACAAATTTACCTTCCTTCTCAGGTCTTGAAGAGGTTGAAAAATAGATGTTTAAGGTTTCCACCCTAGTATCCCTTAGATAAGAACACTCAGGTGTTAGATTCTCACTTTCCCAGATTAACCCTTTAAAATAATCTATACACCCTACTATCTACCAATATTCTAAAACTATTAGATATACCTTATATAAGTTAGGCTTTGATTAGCAATTATACTTTGACCTCTCCTAGATGCTACCTCATAATAATTCTTACTGTATATAATCTTAGTTTAGAACCTTCTTAGTTAGACAAAGGGGGGAGATGTTGTGGGATTCAGGTGTCAGCTGACAAGGTCAAGGGACATTTATACAGAGCACCGGGCCCCCCCGACCTGAAGGGGGCGGGGGAAAAGCCCCATTAAAAGGGTCTGCGGATACGACACGCTCTCTTCCTGGTTCCGGGCTGCGAGAGGGGATTCCATCGTCCGTCCGTCTGCAGACTCCAGTTCCTGTTCAGGTGCTATTGTAATCTGTTGCTGGTACCAGTGAGTTCTGGATTATATTTTAATAAATATTTTTCTAGTATTGGTGTTCTTGTGGGGTAAGAACTCCGCCTACAAGTGTTCATTTATTCCCCCCCACACCCTGCATACCTAGCTAATCACTATTCCAAATTTTATAGACAGAGAGGGAAGAGGGATTTGACGATGCAACTTATGCCCCCCCCCCCCACTTCCTAATCGATCTCAGCATTCAGAACACTTTCAAAGCAGGGTTTGAGCCAGTGGAGGATAAGTTCACATCTACACTTAATCTTCCCATGTTTTGGAGCCTCGGGGGAGTTAGTTCATCTTTTTAAAGTTCATCACTACTCTCCTGGAAACTTCTGTGGCTGTGATAAAACATTCCGCCCAAAGGAATTTAAGGAAGAAAAGGTTTATATGTTATATTCTCAAGAGGATGAACTCCATCATGATGGGGAGCTCATGGTGACAGAAATGGAAAGCTGGCTGGTCACATGCATCTTAGGAAGCAGAGAGGCCACAGGAAGTGGCATCAGGATATAAAGCCACACAGCTTGTTTCTAGTGACCTACTTCCTCCAGCTAAAGAAGAAGATTCCAAAGCCTTCCCAAATGGTACCACCAACTGGGAACTGAATGCCCTAACACAGGAGCCTATGAGGATATTTTACATTTAAACCACTACAACTACCTATAAGTCAAGGATTTGTTCCTAACCTCCCAAAGTTATTGTAATAACCAAAGGATGTGTGTTAGCTAATTTTTCACTGCCATGAAAAAAATACCTGATCCAAAAAACTTGGAGTTGGGAGACTTTATTTCAGTCCGTGGTTTCATAGGGCTCACTCTACTGTCAGATGGCTTCATTGTTTCGGGGGCTGTGATAAAACAGCAGACAGGCCTGAAGAAGAAAAGTTGCTCAGTGCATGGTATCAAAAAGGCAGAAAAAGGAAGGGACCAGGAACAAGATTCTCCTCCAAGAGTATGACCCGAGAAATGCACTCCTTCCAACTAAATATTGTTTTCAAAATATTCTACCCCCACTCCATAATAAGCCCATTAAACCAGGAATCCACTGAGTAGGTGACCTCATGAATGAAGTCAGAGCCCTCAGGATCCAACCACTTCCTCAGTGTTTTGCCTCTGAACGCTGCCACATTTGGAACCAAAGATTCAACATATGTATCTTTTACAGGAGACACTTTATTACCATAACCGAAGGCACTTAGCATACCATCTAGTTCAAAATACTGACAATACACTTTTGACAGTGTATCTTTTCTGCTTCACTTTTTAATTAAAAGTGGTAACAAGACACTGGGAAAGAAGCCACTTAAGGAATAAACAGGTTATTTTGGTTCATAGTTTGAGTGTACATTCCATCACTGGGGGGGGGGGGGGGGACGGGACGGGACTAGCAAGAGATAACTGGTCACATTGTATCCACAATCAGGAAGCAATTTTCTCCTTTTTAATGCCAGATCATAGGATTGTGCCACCCACGTTCAGGGTGAATTTTTTCCTCCTTAATGAAGCCTCTCTGGAAATGCCTTCTAGACATGCCCATGGGCATGTTGCTGTAGTGTTTCAAAATCCCATCAAGGTGACAATCATGATTAATCACCATGCCAGCCAGGTATATGGTGGTGCACACCTTTGGTCCATCACTCAGGAGATAATAGCAGCTGGATCTCTATGAGTTTGATGTCATACTGGTCTACATAGGGAGCTCCAGGCTAGCCAGGGCTGCATAGTGAAAGCCTGTTAAGCAAACAGACAAAAAGGGGTGAATTATCAAAGAAAGTATTCTCCTCCAGAGGAAATAGATTCTCTAGCTTATAAAAGTTGGTATAAAGCTTGCCTACTGTGCACAAATCCCTGGATCCAATCCTTACTGGTGAAGGGAAAACATAAGAATGTCATAGCTCACTCCATTCCCAACATGAAGTTCTTGCACTTGAGCATAGAGACAGGCCCTTAGACCAAGTGCTTAATGAAGGAGCTTTCTGGAGGCAGCCAGAGGCTAAGCTGTTGCTTACATACCTTCTTCATCATCTCACTTGGTACCAAGAAAAAGAGATGCTTTCTTTGTTGAATAGGCATAAGGTTAAGGCATGCATTTGAACGTTGATGCCCAGTGAGTCTATCTTCGCATAGGTTGCTCTTTCTAAAAATTCTGGGTAGTCTGAATACAAAGACTAATGCTGGTAATCCTGAGTTTGCATTACTTCAAGATAAGAGGCATAGCTCTAGGTGCCACGTGATGCTTTCATGGTTCCATCTGGTGTGGTACCGAGAAATAGCTCTTTCTTTCTTTCTTTCTTTCTTCCTTTCTTCCTTCCTTCCTTCCTTCCTTCCTTCCTTCCTTCCTTCCTTCCTTCCTTCCTTCCTTCCTTCCTTTCTTTCTTTCTTTCTTTCTCTCTCTCTCTCTCTCTCTTTCTTCCTTCCTTCCTTCCTTTCTCTCTCTCTCTCTCTCTCTCTCTCTCTCTCTCTCTCTCTCTCTCTCTTTCTCTTTCTTTTTTTCTTTCCCTCCCCCTTCTTTCTTTTCAGTTAATGAGTTCTGGGAATCAAGATCAGGTTGTTAGGCTTCATGTCATGCTCAGCCATTGCCCATTTTTTTTTTTTTTATACCCAGTTCAAAGTTCCCTCTTTCCAAAGTACATTTTAGCTTAACATACCCCAAAGGTAATGCTATTTTACACCACTTCACTTCAGTCACAAGTAGGCAGTTTGTATGACTTTCAGGACATACTTTACAGTGTTTTTTTTTTATTGTGGTTTTATTTATGTTTTCCTGGCTTTTCTGGCTAGATAGCATGCTACTGATATAAGCCCATCTGTTTAACCATGTTAACTATTGGACCCTGACAGTATATGCCATGTCCCAACACTGTACTAATAGCTTTTGCACAAGTAATGTTTTCTATGTGTATGTATGTTTACCTATATGTTGTAGGTGCATGTGAAAGTGTATGTACATGTATGTTGAAGCCAGAGTACAACTTCAGGTGCCATTCTCAGGAAAGCCTTTATCCTCTCTAATTCTAGGCCTCATTAATTAGGCTAGAGTGGCTGGCCAGGGAGTCTTAGAGATCTGCCCATCTTCATTTCTCCCTAGGATTATAGGTACATGCTACCACATTTGGCATTTTCATGACCATTAGGAGATCAAACTTTGGTTCTTATGTTCACAGAGCAAGTGATTTTCCAGCTGAGCCATCTCCCAAGCATACAAGTAATGTAATTTTATTTCTCAAAAAAAAAAAAACAAACCCACTGTGAAGGGGTTAGCACTAGTATCATGGATTTCTATTTGCACCTAGGTTTTTCTGATTTGTCCATAGCTCTAGAACGTGAATCACAAAACCATGACAAGAAACAATTGATCTGAATTTCAGCTCCGAACCATCTTTATAGCAAAGCCAATGCTGTCAGGTTGACCATGCCTGCACTTGTTTTGAATTCACCTCAGCATCCAGCTCTGTGCTTCACATGTAGTTAAAACTTAATTAATCTTGATCAAGGTCTTTGAAAAAAGAAAGCACTGTAGGGTTGCTTTCTAAGACTCATCACTTTTAACTTTCTCTCTCCTTCAGGAATGCTGAGTAGGTTTGAAGATGAGAACTGGTTTACAATATGCTTTTGGATGCCGGAGAGATGGCTCAGCAGTTCAGAGAACCGAAATTCAGTTCCCAGCATGCACACTGGATAGCTCCCAACTGCCCATAGCGCCAGTTCCAGTGGATCTGACACCTTCTTCTTGTCTCCTTGGACTCTACACTTATGAGGCACATACCCACATACAGTTACACATAAGTACACATAATTGAAAATAAATTGACTCTTCAAAAATTGCAAATGTGGTATTTGGCTTTTAGACTTGATTGCTAATTTTGTGACAGGTCTAGTGATCAACAGAATTTTGAGGAGATCACTGAACTGTTGGTGATTTGCTTGTATGAACTAGTCTAAGGGTCATGCATAAGTTTGTGAAGGTCAAAGTCTGAGATCTAGAGTTCTAGATTCTGCCAGTGCTGTCTGAAGACTTTGCAATTGTCTAGAAATTAGTATTTTTAAGAGCAGTGACCTAGGAGCATGCTTAGTAGGTGGAATAATATACTTGGAGACCCTGAGATATTTTCAGCTATGTTGTTCTCTAGTTTGTGTGTGTATATGTGTGGTGTGTATGCGCGTGTTCATGCATATGCTGCTGTACCTGTGTATATGTGACTGCGTGAATGTAGAGGATAGATAGCAATTTTAGGTGCTGTTCTTCATGTTGTCTAACTTATTTTAAGGAAACAGAATATTATTGGCTCATTACTTGCCAAGTCTTTGCTTCCGCAGTCCTAGGATCATAAGCATGAACTATGATGATACACTTTTTAAAATGTAGGTTCTGAGGATCAAATTCAGGTTCTTAGGGCTGTAAGGAAAGGATTCTAACATGGGGCTATCTATCCCTCCAGCCCCATGTTAGAGTTTTCTTATGGCAGGTAGTTGGGTACCAGGAATATACCCATCTTTCCATCTTTTCATCTTTTAGAACATAGTCTTCTGTGAGAGGCCATGGCGTCTCCATGGTGTCTTTTCTTTTCTCAGCTCTATCTAGCCATCAACAATGGCCAAGCATCCTAGTTCTTCAAGGTTTTTCATACCACGCTCTCTCCCGACCCATCCACGAAAGGCATTTGAATGAAACAAGTCAACTTTCTATATCTGCACCTTCTAGATATGGCTTTTTAGATGGCTGTAGATAAAAAAAAATGCTTTTGCAAACTTGCATCTTTGGGCTAGAGAGATGGCTTCACAAATACAAATAATTGCTGGTCTTGAGGTTCACTCTTAAAACCCCATTTTTTTTTTTAAATCCAGTAATGTTGGCATGCATTTGTATGTATGTAATCTTGGCTCTGGAGAGGCAGAGACAGGCGGATCCTGGGAGGTCTCCTTGGTCAGCCAGTCTAGATGAGACAGTGAGCTTCAGGTTTAAAGACCTCATTTCAAAACAAAGACCCCCAAACATGGAGAAGTGGCAGAAAAAGATACTCAAGGTTAACTTTTGACCATCACAGGCTCATGCACACATATGTAAACACCTATGCACACACACATGCCCTTCCAGCTTCAGCCTCCTAAATGTAGGGATTACGGTGATGTGGGAATGTCTTTCTGTATGCTGTGAATATCAATCTTTAAATAAAGAAACTGTTTTGGCCCATGACAGGCACCATAGGAAAAGCAGGAGGAGAAATCAGAACATAGGTAGGAGAAGCAGGGCAGAGTGAGGGAGACAGAGCCCAGAAGCCCAAAGGAGCAACATGTAAGGAACACAGGTGAGCCACGGGCCACGTGGCAGACAGATTAATGGAAATGGGTTGATGTAAGATGTAAGAATAAGATAGCAATGTGCCTGAGCCATAGGCCAAACAGTGTGAAGTTAATATAAGCGTCTGAGTCATTTCTGGGGGCCTGAGCAGTGGTGGGTGGCTAAGGGGTTTGTGGCTGACTGCAGGTCTGTGGGTCTGGGCCTCTGGCCACCCGGGACCAAGAAACCTCACTACTACAGATTACAGGACTGAACCACCATACCTGACAGTCCACTGGATTTTGGTTACTAATCACAGATAATTCAGTTATGAGAGATGCTTTAGAAATATGTATCACACATTAATTAATTGTGTGTTTGTGTATGTTCACGCATGTGCAAGTCTGGGATAACTTACAGAATTTAGTTCTTACCTGTCACTCAGTCTCTAGGATTGAACTCGGGTCTTTAGTTCTGGTAGCCTGAGCCCTTACCCACTGAGTCCCAGTGCTGGCCCAGATATTGTTAATAAATGGTGATTGTTTGATATTTGTATACAAAGTGACAATCTATATCTGAACTTTAGATCTTATATGAAAATGACTCAGAAATAGACAGGACAGATCAATTCAATGTAAACTACCATTTAAAGCCAAAAAATGTTTGAGAGGAAGGAAATCTTTATGGTGTGGATCTGGGGAAGGAACCATTTATCACCAGTCTCAAGCATGACCCATGAGAAAATCAAACATTGGTAGGATTGATTTCATTAAAGTATAACCTTCTGCTCTATGGGAAGCATAAGAAAGTGAAAGGCCAGCTACGGACTGGGAGAAAATGCTTACGACACATCTTCAATATCGGATGTGTGCCCACAGGGTAGAACCAGTGCTCAGGGTCTTAGAAGGCATTTCCAGGTTCTTGGCCTCTGGTCCAAATGATTGAAAATAGGGGCTCACATATATCAGCACATGTAAGACAACTTTTTTTCAAAGTGAAGTGATAGGTACAGATCATAGAAGGATGTGTTGTCAAGATTGTCTGTGAGCCACATGAGCGAGAGGAGCCAAGGGCCACTACCGTCTGGGATTTCTTTTTCTGGGGTCTATGGAAGAAGAGCTGTTTACTAAGGGCTGTGGTTTGGGTGGTTCTCTACTTTGATCAATAGATTAGCTTATATATTTATATATTTTACTACTGTACGTACCCATTCCAAAAATGCATCTGATTTTAATCTTGTACTCTTGTGCATACCCAATTATGCACAGATTTAAGATGCTAAATAGAAGGTTTGCCCTAAAGTTTCCTTGAAAGACACAGCTTGCCTCATGGCATGTACCCCAAACCAGTTCAGGCTGGACCAGCCATTCATATTTTCTTATTGAATACTTGGAAATACACTTGAGTAGGAACTGCTGAATATTTATCACTAGGGACAGTAAAGTCTATACTTTTGTTCAAAAATGGGAGTGTGTAATCTGATATAGATGGCATACAAGGGTTTCTGATGCTGCTGGATGCACTGTTTGGAGAGGTGTGTAGGGGTGTGTGTGCATAGTACATGCACGTGAAGGAGTTAGGCTGCCAAATGCATTATTACAGAAGGGGCATGTCCAAAACCCCAAACCAAATAGAGTACCATTGTGCTAAACTGTCTCCATTGCTTGCCTTAGAAACAGCTCCCAAAGCTCGATGTTAAGTGAACAGGCAAAGAGCTGGAGAGATAATAAAATGCTTGCTGCTGAATACCTGAGTTTAGAACACCTATGTCTACATAAAAAGTCAGGCATGGTGCTATGTGTTTGTAATTCCAGTACTGGGGAGGCAGAGACGGGAGGATCCCATGAGCTCACTGGCCAGCCAACTTCACTGAGTCTGTGACTTCCAGGTTTAGGGAAAAATCCTGTACCAAAAAACAAAGTAGAGAGCATTTGAAGAAGACATTTAATAGCAACATCTTCACACATGCACTCATGTGTACACATGTATGCACATGCATGTCTGATATATAATATAGGGAGTTTGAGACCACTCTGATGCTGTCTCAAAAAATACTATGCTATGCATCTCTTAGAAGCACAGTTTTACTGGATTCTAATTTTAAAAAATAGGGTTGTGGAGATGGCTAAGAGTAAGCACTGTTCTTGCAAAAACTAGAGTGTGGGATTCCTGTAAGTGCCTGCAACTCCACAGTGAGGGGATCTGTGGGCAACCGTATCCGCACGCACATGTGGGCATAGATATGTCCAGCAAGGTAGGAAGAGGCTGAAATGAGCCTGGGGCAGAAGCTCTGAGGGTTATGACTGGAAGAAGAGAATGAAGGAATGGAGAGTCAGGTCAATGTCAAATTGTAAAGACATCTCAGCGTCTAGGGTAATACTTCTATCTAGTTTTTTGGGGGAGGGAAGTGGTTACAGATATTGAGTACTGTTTCTTAGCCAAGGCTACCCCATTTCTTTAATTTCTTTTATTATGTGTATATTTGCATGTCTATGTACATGAATGCAGTTGCATATAGAGTCCAGAGAGGGTGGGTGCCCTGGAGCTAGAGTTATAGGCAGTTGTAAGCTGCCTAACGTGGGTGCTAAGAAATGAACTTGGGTGCTCTATAAGAGCAGTAATTGCTTCAGGAATTGAGCTGTCTCTCCAGCCTGGGTCACTCAAAGCTCTTCCAATAACTGGGGTTTCTGGGCTCTTGCCTTCCCTGGTGTCATAGCCAATTCTGCATACAGATCCCAGGCTAACAAACCATTTATCCCTAGCCAGTCAGAAATCTAGGCAGCCTGACTGCAGGCATGCACCACGGACTGCCCATAGGTCACATGGTATAGACTCTTCTCTTTTCTCTGCTGTTAAGAAGGGACTCTCTGTGTTGTGAGCCAGAGCTCTCCTGAGTGCCCTGCTATGGTGCCGTCTGCCCGTTCTTCTATGCTGTTAATATCTCTTTTTAATAAATCATTTATTATAAGGAAAGTCAGCCTTGGAGTCCCCCTTGAGTCCCAGATTTGCAACCTATCAATCATCAGTGATTCTTTCAGCCCCCAAATCCAGGAGGATGGAACCCCAAATAGTTTGAGTTTCCTGAAAGTGTCTGAGGCAAAAAAAGACTGCAAAAAAAAAAAAAAAAATCTTAAGATAGTCATTTACAAAATCCTTTGGTTAAGTTTACAAATGAGACCCTCTATAAAACACCATATTCACTAGGGAAATAATTCCAGGATTGATCTAAATCCTTCAGTCTTCTAGTATTTATGTAAACATCTGTCTCAGTCGGGTCCCTGCAGGAAACAGATGGCACACTCCAAAGGAGAAGCTGAAGGGTGTGGAGAGACAGGGCTATTTACACAGATGTGGGCTGGGTTAAGCCAGCTGCCAGAGGCAGTCAAGTGTCTAGGCTGTTAGTACCTCTGGGTCAGAATTAAGAATAGGGGGAGGGAGTTTCCACATCCTGCAGGACTTGATTCCATCAGAGGAGTCCTCCATCTCTGGATGAAGGTAAAAGATCCTAGATATCCCGTCAGAACCAGGAGGATAAAAAAACCTGAGAAAATTAAGGGGGTGTAGGAAAGGAACGAAACCCCCTCACCCGGATCTAGTCTGAAGTTCCTAATGGCGGAGCATCAGAAACGTCAATGATAAATGACAAAATCATGGTTGTCTACAGAAGGCAATATGCACTTTCCCAAGAAATAATTTAAATGGCAATGTTAAAAAACACAGCAGGTGGAGCCCAAGGGGGCAGTAAGAATACTCACCTCACCTGCACAAACCCTTGGGTTTCATTCTTGGCATAGTATGAGCTGGGTGTGGCAGCACATGTGGTTAACCTCAGCACTTGGGAGATGCTCCAAGGGGAGAAGAAATGCAATGTCATCCTTAGGAGTGTAGCCTGTTAGGGACAGCCTGAGTAAGACATGATTCTAAACAATCAAACTCTGTTTATTAAAAGGTGACCTTGACTTTACCCCTACTGGCGCCTGTGTCTTGTACCTACATCTGAACAACTCAAAACTGTCTTATAATATTTCATTTACAAATAGGAAATGCTCCTAAGAGAAACTAGTCAACCAGCCTGTATATCGTTGTTGATTTTTTTTTTTAACTTAATCTTTAAACGTTACTTAACCTTTAAACCTTGTAAACTGCGTCTTCTGAACAGAGTCATTTTGGAAGCCACAGAGTCACATGCACAGCCACTTCAGAGACAGCCAAGTGTGATTCTCTGGAAAAGTGTATGCCCGGGTGTACTCTATTCTTTTTATAAGTTCTAAAATCCTCCAACCCTGTTGATTCTCTCTCTCTCTAATTGTAAGCATACACTATCTCTTATCTCTACTCCATAAACTTCCTAGCTTTGCTTCACTCTGTTTCCTAAAATTCTTTTCTGTGGTATGACCAAGGAGCCATCATTTACCTTGTGAAAGTCTCTGAGGGGGCCGGTCCTTCTCCAGCTGCTGGATGCTGTGATGGATATTTCTCTTCCACTGCAGACACCCAGTTATTACCTAGTATCTAGAGAGAACTTGAGTGATAAGTGTCTTGGCATCTCTTTGCTCCTGACTTTTACCTCCTGGTGGTTCTTCCAGTTGCTCCAAACCCAATGATGACCAAAGACTCTTGGTGGAAATCATTCATCTTGGGTCAAGTGAGGGTCCAGAGGATGGAGATGGTTGGGGGTACAGTGGATGTCTGATCCACCCAACAAACTGTTATCACTGATGTCTATTTGCAGCAGGATAGAAGGGCATGGGAAGCTATGGGGGGGGGGGGGATAGGAAGGGAAAGGGACCCCTTATTCTAGAGTTTGGTTGGTGCCTGTGGTTGTCTGAATGAAAATGACCTCCATAAGCACTACTGTGAGGCATGGCCTTGTTGGAGTGGGGTGGCTTTGTGTGTCACTGGGGATGGGCTTTGAGGTTTCAGATGCTCAAGCTGGGCCCAGTGTCACTCTCTCTTCCAGCTGCCTGCAGATTCAGAGGTAGAACTCTCAGTTACTAGTACCATGCCTGCTCAAATGCCACCACGTGTGTAACTATAATGATGATGGACTAAACTGCAAAGCCATAATTCAGCCCCAGTTAAATGCAAGAATCCCAGAACAGTTAACAACATTGTCTTTGCCTCCTTCCCACTGTAAACCTGTAGACTTTCACCAGAAATCTCATCTACAGTAAAAAGACATGCATAGCCCTTGGTTCCTCATTTTAATTCATCAGAATATAAATATATCGGTAGGACACCCCCCCCCCCAAGAGCCACCCTATAATGACACTTACTAAAAGGAGGAAGGAAAGAATAGAGAGTTTCTTAGCAATTTTTGAAAGCCACCCAAGTATACAAGTCTACTGCTCCCACATATAATTTTAATGTTCCCATAAGAAGCCCATTCTTTTACTTGGCAGATCCTATCTTTCTTGATAATCCATTTTTTCTTAACCCCTTTTGCTAAAAGTCTTTATTAAAAACGTCTTTTTAATAAACACCAGTTCTGCTTCATATTGGCTTACCTTGAAATTCGCTTCTGTGTCAAATCCAAGAATCTGGTCTAATCTGAGTTGAGGTTCCTAAAAGATTAAGGGAACACCTCAGGCTGATTTGGTTGATCCCGTGGAGCTGCGACTTGTCCCTGCAGGTGCTGGCAGGTGCAGGTACCAAAACTTACTGGAATTTTATCTTATAGGGACCGCGGACAGGGTGGGGAGAAGTTGGAGTACTGAGATAGGCATGGGCTAGCCTAGGTCAAGCACTCTTCTATGCTGCTGGACTCTGATGAATTTTCCAAGGTTGGGACCTTGTCCAATAGACATGGTGACTCTCAGACATTTGGTAGATATTACATTCATTGTTTGTTGGTAAGTTTGGGATTTAGTGATGCGTACCTGATGTCTAGACAAGTCCTTTACCAATTCTGACGGACATTTAAGTTTGAGGTTGTCAGGGTTAAGGGCTCACATTTTAGGGAAGGCCCTTGAGGCACCGCTTGGGGACCCAGGCTCGCTGGCTCCTCTGGCCATCTTTGTCCAAGTTTATCCTTATCAATGAGAAATGAGGAAGACGATTGGGACCCACTGATGGGGTGAGCAACCAGCTAGCTACCAAGAAGTCGGAGGCACAAGAGATGATGAAGCAGCAGCCCCAAGGACAAGGATGCTCCTCCTCAGAGACCGTCTAACCACCATTAACTCCTGAAAAGAACTTTGCTACCACTGTGGCCACAGCTGATGCTTCTCCTTCCGTCCCTTTGGAACACTTGTGTTCTTGGCAGGTTGTGGTTTGGTCACATGATTGGTGAGTACTGTAAAGTAATGCCCCTAAGTAGGCGACAGCTGACAGAAATCACACTGTTGAAAGTTGACAGTTTTAGCAGGACGTCTGGTCCAATTTAACAAAGAGACCTAGAGGAAGCTGAACCCATCAAGCTAATGATCATTTATTGAACACTTCTTAGGGGTTGGGATTGTGTGTGTACACATTTGTGTGTATGTGTGTTTATGTATGCATGTGCGTGTGTGTATGCATATGCGTATATGTGAGTGTACCTGTGTGTATATGTGTGTGTGTTTGTGTGTGTCTGTTTTAATCTTTGAAGCCCAAAAGGCCTAATTGAAAGAAAGAGATAAGATACTATGGGTAAAATGAGGAGTGTTGTGTTAGTTGTTGTTTTTATCATTGTGATTGTCCCTGGCAATTACCTGTTTGACTCCTTATGCTCCCCCAAACAATGCTATTGCCAAATGAGTGAACATGGGGCCGCCCATCTTTCACTGACAACTCTACTTCCTGTCTCCCCCACTTGCCTTCTCACTGGTATCCCTCCTTACGGAACTGATGGGCAATGGCATACCAGGAGCCTGCAGAAATGAAATAAAAGCAAGATGCAATGTCTTCACTCCTGGAATTTATACCCACTGCCAGCCTCTGTAAAACATGCCTTCAGAGGAGGGGCTTGGTTTCACAAAGATGAATGAAAGTCTGGATTGCTTTGACACAGGTGTTAGATCACACATTCTCTAGCTGCTTCTCCTTTGCTTAGAGATCAGGCCACACACCCCTGGGGCTCTCTCTGGCCATATATGGAGCTGATGAACTAGGCATGCGGTGGCCTTCTAGTTTCTTCCCTTTGCAGCTGTGAGCCTTTGCTCCATACACAGTCTCAAGACAACTTCAAATTTTAACTGTAGTTTAAAAGACCTATACTTTTCTAAATTATGTGTATGTGCCTGTATGGGCATGGGGCCTGTGGACTCCAGAGGAGAGCCTTGTATTCTCCAAAACTGGAATTTTAAGCACTCGTGACCTGCCCAGATATGGGTGCTGAGAATTAAACTCAGGTCCTTTACAGGAGCAGAGAGAGTTCCTAACAGCTGCTCCATGCCTCTAGCACAGAGACCTTTATCTAATAGCTTCTTGTCCTGTGTCTTCTGAACATTTCACATGACCGGAAGCCACCTTCCTTAACTTTGGAAAACTGGAAAGAGTCAGAGACCCCATTTTCTCTTTAGAACTGAAGGGAACTGAATTAAGGAGTAATTTCTCTTCCTTCAGAATCCCCAGCATGCTATTCGAGATGGCTGTCTTTTATTTTTTTTAAAAAAAAATTATTTAGACAACATGTTTTTCATTTATTTTACATACTAACATCAGTTTCCCTCCTCTCCTCCTGAGATGCCCCACCCCGCTTCCCATCTACATCCCCCCCATCCACTCCTCCTCTGTCTCCATTCAGAAAGGGACAGACCTCTTATGGGCTTGAACAAAGCATGGCACATCAAGTTGAGGTAGGACCTAGCTTCTCCTCCTGCATAAAGTTTGAGTGAGGTAATCCAGCATGGGGAAAAGGTTCCCCAAATCCCCCTAAGCCCCAGGGGCAGGTCTTGATCTCACTGCTCGTAGCCTTACAAAGAGATGACGAAGCTATACAACTGTCACACACATGCAGAGGGCCTACGTCAGTTCTATGGAGACTCTTAACTCTTGGCCTAAAGTCATGAGCTCTCACAAGCTCAGGTCAGCTGTTCCTGTGGGTTCCTGTCATGACCTCCCCTCCCCCGGCTTGAACCCTTTTCTTCAGCAAGACTCCCGGGTTTGAGCCCAGTTCTTAGCTATGGATCTCTGCATCTGCTTTCATTAGTTACTAGATAAAGGCTCTCATATGACAATTAGGGCAATCACCAATTTGATTACAGTACACAGCAAACAAAAATAATCCAACAAAACCTAGAGTGTGTCGGGGAGGACAGTGGCTGGCACTGGGAGGGGGAGCAGATACCAACTTCTAGGAATTCTTCTTACAAGACCTACTTTCTTACACCTACGTCCCCCAATTCCTAAGGGTTCCACAATCTCCCAAAAGAGCACCACCAACTGGGAGGAAGTAAGTGTTAAAACACAGGACCGTGGAGGATTCACATGGTGGAAGGAGAGATATGAACTCTTGTACATTGTCTCCGATCTTCACATGCATGTGTCTGTGTCCTTAGACATGCAAAGTAAACAGACAAATAAGTAAATGCAATAGAACATTAAAAAAAGAAATGCACTGTATTAGAGAGGCTTCAGTTCTGGACCAAGGGTAAGAACATTTTAGTTCACACAAAGAGGCCATAAGGGAATCAAGGGCAGGGTGGGGTGGGTGGGAAAATAGCTGAGATAATGAGGGAAGAGGGCAAATCCAAAGTGTGTGTGTGTATGTGTGTGTGTGACTTGTGGGTGTGTGAGAGGGGGGAAGGGAGGGTGCACTTGAAATGCTAGGGTCAGGCTGAAGAGTGAGTATGAGCATGGGTGAGGTGATATTACCCTGGGGATACCTTAGCATGCTCATTGCTTCCCACTCCCATAATGCTCAGCCGAAGCCAACTTGGCTTTGCACCCATCAGCACCAGTGTGGGAGAATATAATGAAACATAACGAACCCTCAGACGCCTGATGCTGAATGATGCGAACTTCTGCATTGTGCTGGATGGAGCAGATTCAAGTTTTGTTTTGTTTTCTGTCCTAAGAACAACCAGCTGTTCTCCCTCACAGAAAACAGACAAGATGAGGACTTATGAGGGAGAGGGGGATTTATTGAATTTGATGAAGGACTTCCTGGCTATGAAAACATAAAGAGAAATATGACCTTTGCAATGGGATGTCTAGAAGGAATTGGAAATCACTAATGCTAAACAAAGTATCCAGAGTGCTGTGGCTTAGATACCCTCCTGTGCAGGAACAGGGTACACTAATTATGATTGCATGTCATTATGACAAAATGCCTGACGAGAACAGTTTAAGGGAAGACGGTCCATCTTGGCTCATGGTTTTAGAGGGATTTTGGTCCGCCATGGTGGAGAAGCATGCTGTAAGAAGCAGCTTTCTCTATGATGATGTAAAACAATAACAGGGTTGATGATGGTCATCTGGGGACTGCTGAAGTCATTCCCTGGTACAGACAAAGAAGTGAACGACCAGAAAAGACAAAAGACCAAGCCACAGAGAAAGAGAAAAGTTACAGCTCTAACCTTTTGGGATGGGAGGGGTCCTGAGGCTGGCAGTCTGCCAGAGGGACACTGGTGTGGGTGTTTTATAGGGTCCCCGGGTCCTCCTCTTTCCTCTTTTGGTCCTGTTTGGATACACTCCCTATACTTCACTCATATTCACTCAACCCCCCACTCTCTTTTTTAACAGGGCCTCATGTAGTTCATGTTGGCCTCAAACTCATCGTGTAGCCGAAGATGACCTTAGATGTCTGATTTTCCTGTTTCTCCTCCCTCCCATGTATTGGGATTACAGGGATATTGCTTCTGGTGAATCCTCCTGAAGCCTATATGGCAGGGTTCTCTTGCTTACTGTACAGCTCTGTACTCACTGAAGCAGGTTAGACTAGAATGGGATCTCCTCACACTGGTGTCTCACCCCTATGTCACAGAAGCCATTTTATCATGTATCCTGTGGTACTACCAGAGGATGATCCTCTCTAGTTACACATTGACTTGCCTGGTCTGGCTGAGCCTTTGCAATTCTTCCATCGCCACCTCCACAGTGTTGGGACTATAATAAGTACATGCCACCCCGGCTAGTTTTCAAGTAGGCACCACATATCTGAATTAAGGCCCTCAAGCTTGCACAGAAAGTACTTTGTGCTGTGGGATTATAGTCTTGAACATTGTATATATTTGTCCCTCCTACTGGTTGGATAAAACACTGATTGGCCAGAAGGCAGACAGGAAGTGTGGGCGGGGCTACTAGACTAGGAAAACTCTGGGAAGAGGAAGAACAGAGCAGAGAAGACCAGAATGCTGCACTGAGAGAAGGTACCAAGCCACATGATTAAACAAGGATTGAGTTAAGATGCAACAGCTAGCTAACAATATGCCTGAGCCATAGGCCAAGCAGTATATAATTAATATAAGCCTTTGTGTGTTATTTGGGACCAAGCAGCTGTGAGTGGTCTATTTGGGACAGCTGGTTCAGATCTTGGGGCAAGGCTGGGCCAGAAACATTTTACTACAATTTTACTACCAGAATCATCTCTTCCAGGCTCCCACATAACATTTTTTTTTTTAAATAAGTGGTCTCTAATACCGTTGGAATTAATTTGGTGAGAGCTTGGTGGATGATCCTATAGGCCCATTTCATGTTAGACAAGCTGTGATTCTGGATAATGGGCAAAAAGTCTGTTTCCTGTTTTATGTCGAAAACACCTTCGGTCATTTACACATTTCAATTGTGTCACAGTAAACAGACATGAGGAAAACTGTCCCCTCTTTGTTCTTAAACGGATGGAAAGCTCCTAAGTGCTGATCGATGTGGAAAAATTCATTTGAGCATTCACTGTATTGTGCAATGAACAAAGAATAAATCTGGTTTTTTGGGAGATGAAATTTTCTTTTCTCATGTGGCCCTGAGTGGGGAAGATGGGAGGAAGGAAGGAACAGGGAAACAGGGCTGATCATCTTTGCGGGGAAGGGTTGGAATCCCACACACTGCCAAAAGAGAGGCGTGGTGTGGGCTCTCAGCTCTGCATGAGTTCTGGCAGAGGCTTTTTGGAGGGAACATGGCTTCTTGAAGACCTAGGACAAGAGCAGCTGGGGAGAATGGCTTAATCAGTAAAGTACTTGCCTTATGTGTATCAGGACCTGAGTTCAATCCCTGAGAACCTGTGTTCAGAAACAAAACTAACTACAAAAAAGGTGCGGCTGGAGATGTAGTTTAGCCATAGGGATTACCTAGCCTGCACTACAAAACAATTAAGCAGGAAATAAACAAACAAACAACAAACAAGACACAAAAGGCAGTGAGATGGCTCAGCAGATAAGATGCCTTTTTCTGGCCCAATGACCTCAAGTCTATACCCAGGTTCTACACAGTGGAAGGAGAGAATTAACTCACTAAAGCTACTCTCTGACCTCCATATGCTCATGTGAGCACATGCGTAGGTGTGCACACATATGAAAGTATATACGCTATATAAATTGATATAATAAAGGTAAGAAAATAAAAGATTCTATTTCCAGAGATTCTTTCTATAGTTTGTTACTAGAGAAGTTTCTCTGACTGTATAGAACACCCAAGACCTGGAGAAAAGGATGTAGCATTCTTTGAAAAGAAAAAATAAAGCCAGCTATGCTAGCATACACTTACAATGTCAATGCTACGGAGGTGAATACAGCAGGATATCCAGCATTCACTCCCCAGCCTAGTGTACTTGGTGAGCTCCAGGCCAATGAGAGACCGTGTCTCACAAAATAAGATAGATTATATCTGAAGAACAATAGTAACGGCTGAAGTCTAACTTCAACATGCAATTGTATACAACTGCATGTTTATCTGGGTGCGTGTGTACACACACACACACACACACACACACACACACACACCTGTGCACATGCACATAATGCATAATTGAGAATTAGGAAGTAGGAAGGTGTTTTTATTAATTATCCTTTTATTACTATGACAAAATATGTGAGCAAAGCAACTCAAAAGAGAAACGAGGTCCTTTGGCTCAGGGCTTCAGTCTGTGGCCACTTTGTCTCTTTGCTATGGACTCATAGTAAGTCTAAACATCATGGCAGAACATGATAGAGTAAAATGGTTTGTGTCATGGCATCCACTGGAGCAAGAAAAGCGAGACATGCAGATTAATATGAAAGAAGTCAGTTATGGCGAATGAGATGGCTTGGTGGGTATACATACCTGCTGCCGAGCCTGATGACCTGAGTTTGATCCTCAGGACTCACATGGTGGAAGGTGAGAACTGACACCCGTAGGTTGTCCTCTGACCTCCGTGCACACACCTTGGCATGAATGCAGGGTCATATGCACACACAGGGAAAAAAGTGTAATTTTTAAATGAAAGATATCCAGTTGGTGTAAAGACTATAAACATCTTTCTACCAGGGTTTTATTATATAGCCCAGGATCATCTGCCAGAGAAGATACTGAATACAGTGAGCTCTGCTTTCCCACAGCAATGTCTTTTAAGATAATCTCTCACTGTCATGGCTATAGGCCAGTACGATCTTGAAAACTCTTCAGTTGTGACCTGTTCAGACGACTCTGGGTCAAGTAGATAACTGAAGCCCACTAGAGTTTGCTCAGAAACTTCTGGAAGATTCATTGCAACAGATGTTACTGAATCTTATGTCTAGAGTCGGGAGGATTGGGTGGGATTGAGATTTCGTGTCAGTAGCAACTCCCAGGTGATGTCCATATTTAGGTCCAGGAACCACACACACCAGAGACCTCCTAAACTAATATGCCAAATGTCTGCTATATGCCAGATTATGAGGCTGGGACAAGAAAAATCATGGATATTCCCTTCCTTAGATTGTCAGATGCTTATTTCTTGCCTCATCTTTAATAACTACTCTTGCTTCACAGGGCCACTGTGACAATTGAGCAACATTGAGTTACAGACCTTTGCTCTTGTGGAAGGGCACATCTTCCAACCTTTGCAAGTACTCAAGCCTGCAAATGCCATTAAAGCATGTCATTTTTTTGTTCATAAAATTTAGTTATGCATACATGAAAATCTAAGCGATCCCTTGCAGCCCCTAATGATTCTTTAAATATAGGAGTGAAGCAATTGAAATAAGTTCTTGCCGGATCATTCATTGAGTGATTTCAAAATTACTTCCCCTGGGAGGCTTACAGAGTATTCGGTTCTAGGCAATGATCATAGCTGTTATTTTATCTAACACTTATCTTCACCTTCTATTTATCTCTGTTGCTCATGTCTGCCGTTGAAAATGTGATCTTTGTTCTCCCTGAAAAGATACAAAATACTTTGTGCAAGTCCTACGGAACACTTTAATCTCTCATTGACATGTCTATAGGCCAATATGATCTCGGAAACCCTTCAGTTGCGACCTCTTCAGAGGATTCTATTGAGGGTCAAGAAGATGACTGTATACTAGCGTATACTAGGTAGCACCAGTAGGTGCTAGTGTATGCCAGGTGCTAGCCTGGTGTATATAGCCATGAACAAGAAGACAGTTTGCCTCTAATAAGGCAATAGGAGGAGATGGACATCTGAGGTTGACCTCTGACTTATGTAACATGTGCCAAGGCACCTGAGTTAACACCCACCCACCCACCCACACACACACACACACACACACACACTATATATATGTATATATATATATGAGAGGGAGAGGGAGAATAGAGGGTCCAGGCAATGAGCAATGTCATTGGTTCTCACATCTGTTAATATACCAACCTCTTCCACAGGACACCCATGCCATTCAGCAGCAGAAATTATCTTCCATGTTTCATTCTGGGCAAATCATATTCTTTTCTATTCCTTCAAACATTTCCTGGGGAAGGCTTTACCATGCCCATAGGACTGAGATATTGGTTCTTGATATGGCTGCCCATGCCAAACAATACACATTCACTCAGGATCTCACTTACTTCCTATAGAAAATCACAAACATTTTCACAAGGACACTTTGTAAGTCTGACAGTTCATTATACACAAACTTGGTTTCATGTGCAAAGTCATTAAAATACTGTATAAAATTACCCCCAGGCCACAAATGTAAGGTCTCTTTCTTAATTTAGTGTGTGTGTGTGCATGTGTGTTTGCGTGTGTGTATATACACTTGAGTGCTAATGTACCTATGTGCAGAGTAATGGGTACATATATATATATATATATATATATATATATATATATCTATGTGCAGACCAGAGATCAATTTTGGGTACCATTCTGCAGGAGCACCATCCATTTTTTTTTAAAGGATGGCCTGGAACTAGCTGGTCTTACTAGGTTTACAGAGCAGTCAGCCCCAGATATTTGCCTGTCTCTGCCTCCCTAGTGCTGGAATTACAAGTACGTACAATCATACCCTGCTTTAATGTAGCTTCTTGCTGAATATCAGTTTACTCAGAACTGGAACATTCTTTCTAGGCATGAGGTCAGAGATTCTAGAATTGAACAAATTTTACAAGTCTGGGAGAGCTGAAACTCACAAGACTCACCGGAGCCCTTCTTTAGGTTAGAGAAGCGGTGAATACCATCAGCTGACCTTCCTAGGAGGGACCATCCCATCGCAAATGGCGCAGAAGCTCAGGGTTGCAGCTTTTGTGAGTTGTAACCAGTGCTGGGGCAGGATGTGAGTCATCCTTATGCCTAGAAACAACCTCTCACTCCTGCTTTGCCTAGTAACCCCAATAGTTCTTGACTCACCAAATTGAATTTTAATGTAACTGTTACCTTGGTCTGGAGACCAGATTCAGATGCCTATGCTTCTATAACAAGTACTTTATAGACTCAGCTAGCTCATCCCAGCCTGATCTAAATATCTTAAGCAACAAGCCCCTTTCATAAACACTATCTGCACTTTAAAAAAAATTATTTTGATAAGTTAAATGATTGGCTTGGGATTTGTTGCACAGTTTCAAATACACTTAATGTGCATTGGATCACAAATTTTAATAATAACCACACACAGGATTGTGTAGTATACCTCTGTAAACTCAGCCCTCAGGACACTGAATCTGAAGGGTCATGAGTTTGAGTTCAACTCCAGTCCAGCTGAAGTAAATAGATTCCTGCCACACAAACAATCACCAAACCAATAGATCAGAAGAGATTCATAAAATTATCTTCAAGCTAAGCAGCAAATTCCATAATTATCGGTATTGCTTTCATGTACTGTGAGAGTCTACATAATTTCCCTGTGGTAGAATGCAGAGAAATCAAAACGATAAATAAGATCTCCCACTTCATTGGAGCACAAAATTTAAATCTGTGTTTGCTAACAATATTTCAATTTCTTGGAAAAATTTAACATGGAGAGACGGAATAATTGTATTTCCATTTTTTGCTCTGGGAGAATTCTGTTTATTTATTGCTTTGGTGAAGAATGCTAAAAACCTGGACCTCTCCATTGTGATATTTGCCTTTGTCAAATAAATTTATTGCTTAACATTCTATCAATTTGATCTTATACACACACTCATCAACTATTCACTCTCAGTATTGGAGCAAAAGAAAGTTAACAGCCAACTTAGGCTTTCCGAATACTAATTTTCTAAGATTTATTTCTATTATTTGTGTTTATTTGTGTGTTGGGGTGGTTGGTGGTATAGAAATGAATGCAACACCCAAAGGAACAGGGTATTGGATCCTCTGGAGCTAGAGTTACAGGTGGTTGGAGGTCCCCTAATATGGGTGTTGGGGACCCCATTCTGGCCCTTTGGAAGAGCAGAAAGAGCATCATGCAGCCCCCATCATGCAGTGCATTCTTCAGCGGAGGAAACAAGTATGAGAAAGTTCTGATAGTTATGAATCATTTGTGTGTTGGTTTATATTTCACAAACCATCTTTCCACTGTTGACCTGTTTTGATCACCTCTCAGCCCTGGGAGTCAGGAGGTGGAGTTTTCTCTGTGAAACGTAGCTTGAATATGAAATGTCCCTCTTGGACTCCTGTCTTGACAGCTTGCTTTCTAGCTGATGGAGATTCTAGAACGTTTAGAAGATTGGACCTAGTGTGAGGAGGTACTGAAGGCATTGTGGGGTACCCGGTCCACTTCCTGCCTTATGCTCCGATTCCCATTTCTTGTGAGATGAGCTGCTATCTTCCCATTTCTCTTCCCATTTTTACTGTCATTCTGTTTTCTCCTCCAAACACACGAAACCAGGCAAGCACATACTAGCCCCTCTGGAATTATGAGTGAAAATGAATACTTTTCCCCCTTTGAGTTATTTATGTCAGGTAATTTGATTCTTAGCAATGCAAAACTAATAGAGTATATTTTTCCATAAGTTTGTTTTTAATCATGCTGATGGTATGCAACTCCTGGGAGTTTATTCCTTTTAATGGAAAAACCTGTTAACTAAAACTTAACCTAAAGGAGATTTATTTTCACACTCTCAGCATTAGGGGAAAATAAATGAGAATAAAATGAGTCAACATCAGAATGCCTAACATTTTGCCTTTTGGCTGATTCACTGCGTCTTTTGTTTCTCAAATATGTCTTGAGCATCTGTGATGTCATGGTAGTCTCTCCCATCAACAGCTGAAATCTTGAGGCAGCACTGCGTGGCTATGAAGAACACAGCCACTGATATGGAAAATTTGAACTTGTCTGTCAGTGCCCATGTACTTTTGAAGACATTCATTTATATGAGTAATAAGAGAGGCAGTGGTGGCCCACGCCTTTAATCCCAGCATTGGGAGACAGAGGCAGCAGATCTTTGTGAGTTCGAGGATAACCCAGTTTATGTAGTGAGTTCCAGGACACAGGGAAACCACAACATACAAACAAAGGGTAGTAATAGTAACACCTGCCATTGCTGTGTTGGACAAGAATTAAAATGAAATTATAAGTACCAGGCGTGTGTTGGTTACTTTTCTCTTTGCTGTGACAATGCACCTAACGCAAACAGCTTAATAAGGGAACGATTTGCTTTGGCTCACAGTTTGAAGAGGTACAGGTTCATCATGGTGGGGAAGGCGAGGCAGCAAGGGTGTGAGGCAACTGGTCACACTACATCTATAGGAAGCAGAGAAAAAGAATGCTGGTGCTCACTTCAATCCCCCCCCCCCCCCCACCTTGGGGAGCATTGAGTTTTTCTGCTCCTATATCCATGATGGAATGTTGACTGCTCTACTCTA